>JBAKGM010000200.1:1073392-1110027 GCA_037177215.1 Asparagus racemosus | reverse complement strand
ATATGAAGATGAAGAGACATGTATATTGGAATTTTGCATCATGTTTTATTTGTTGAGGTTATTAATATGTGAGTATAGTCTCATATTGAATAGAGTAAAAAAGAGTGATGAGTTAGCCAACACCTAATAGCTATAATATTTATGTTAAAATTAATTCCTAGCTTCTGTTTAAAGCCAATTAATTCTAGGTTGGTTCCGATTACTCCCCCATCAATTGATTAGACCACAAGTTAGTAAATTGGTTAGCCTATTGGTTAGTGAATTGGTTACCCCATGAGCAAAGTAGTGCAAAAGGTCGTGAATCCGTGGAAGATTGAAGTGTAGTTGGAGTGGTGCAAGAGCAAAATAGCGTGAATCCCGTGCAAGATTGAAGTGTAGTTGACGTGGTGCAAGAGTTAGTGAATTGGTTAGCCTACAAAATGAAGAGGTGCAAGAGTTGGTGAATTGGTTAGCACACAAGTGAAGTGGTGCAAAGTTGGTGAATCTCCTGTAATATTGCAGAGTAGTTGAAGATTTATTAATATGTGAGCATAATCCCACGTCGGATAGAATAATGAAGATAGGGGTTAATGCCTAGTAGCTATAGCTTTTGCACTAACATTGATTCGTAGCTTCTATTTAAAACCCATCAGCTCCAGGTTGGTCATGCTTTCTCCCCAAACCTTATTTTCCTTTTCTCTTAAAAATGATCTGGTACTGATAATAATAGTGTTGAGTGTAATAGTGTTCATGGATTGGGAATGAAGACGCACCAGATTTTTCTTCACTTTGTATCTAATCTTCTTCTGATTTGAGGACCTCGGAGCCCCTTTTTTTTTGGCATATTTAGAAAATAAATACTCAATCAAAAAAAAAAAAAAAAAGGAAAAACAATACAGGTTGCAGCGTATGTATCTTTCTAAAGGCAGATGTTTAAAATTTACTAGAATTCTCAAAAAAATTAACTAGGAAAATTACTTAAAGAAACCTCTTCTCTGACACACTAGATCCTTCTCTATCTCTCTCTCTCTCCCCTCTAGAATAGTTTATAAATGACTTTTCTGGTTAAGACCTCGACCTTATTAGACTTTTAATTAACTGGATATATTAATGCAATGGCTAAATTATTATAACTTAAATGAATTTAAATAATATTTATATCTATCTATACTATGTATATTAAGAAAAGTCCCTCCTTTAGGTCATTGTGAGCCACTATTTTAGAATTCTGAAAATGCCCTTACATTAGAAAAACAAAAAAAAATTGTAAATGCCCTCACACTTCAAAAGAAAAACAAAAATGCGTTCACACTCGGCAAAATCAAAGGTAGCATTTTCACAGTTAGAAAACATTAGTGAAAAAACACTCAAAAATATAAACATGCACGCATTGCATACACAAGAATCCTAGTTAACATAAAAATAAGACTTACCTAAAAGTTGATATCTAAACTTACATAGAAAATCTTATCCTTGCGCAACCTTTTAGGTATATATAAAAACTGGTCTTAAAACTAAGTCGTTGAATATTATTTCGTTTTTGGGCTCCACACCCTCAAAACATCAATATTTATTACCTAACCCTCTGAATCTCGTTATTTGTTAACCTTTTTACCCTCAAAATCTCACATTTATCGAAATTCCACACAAGTTTCAATTTTTCCGCTCAAAATCTTAAACCTCACGATATCTAAAACAAGGACTTTGAGCGGATAAGTCTAATTAAAGGTCATTTAGACATTAGTCCATCAAATCTTCAATAATTTCATATTACTCCTTGACGTTGTATCACAAGTCCCCTAAATCACACGGGTCTTGCAATTTGGTCTCCTATGACCAAAAATAACCCTCACCCAATGTCTTACCCCCCAAAAGTCCTCTCGGTCAAGAGAGCATTGGATGCGGGGTATTGTTGTCAATAACGGGACCACATCGCAAGACCACTTAGGATTTGAGGAGAGATTAAAAAAAAGAAAAGAAAAAAAAAACCCGTACTCTGTGAGCACGTGGTTATATAAACGCCGCGCTAGGATCATCACCGTCTTCATGAGCGTAGATCATCTCAATGGAGAATCATCCCGATGATGTTTTGTTAGAAATCCTGTCAAAATTACCCATCAAATCCCTGCTCAGATTCCGGTGCGTGTCGAAGCCGTGGCGATCCCTAATCTCCGACCCCCGATCCCGCAAGAAGCTGCCGCCGGCGATGGCCGGCCTCTTCTCCGCCGGCGCCGCCTCCAGATTCGTCTCCCTCGCCTCTCGATCCTTCGTCGATCCATCCGCCATCGACTCCGGTCTCTCTTTCTTGCCTGAATCCGGCCGAATTCTCGGCGTCTGCAACGGTTTGCTCCTCCTGTCGAGCCCTAATTCCCTCTTCGTCTGCAACCCTGCGACGAGAAAGTGGGCGAAAATCTCAAAGCCACCGAGGGCTTCCAGCGACTTGGCCCTTGCTTTTGATCCCAATTCCGATACCCGCTTCAAGATCGTATATTTCCCGTTGCCGGAGAATGGTCCCGTTCGCCCCAGGGGATCCGACGAGGTCGACGTCTTCTCGTCGGAGATCGGCAGCTGGAGCACTGTCAGTGGAATCGCCGGCCTCAGTGAGGTTTGCTTCGCAAACACCCGCATTGCTTACTCAAAGAATGAATCTTTTTACGTTCTTGACGTCTATTATGGCCGCACTTTTGCGCTTGATTTGAGACTGAAGGAGTGTCGGCCGTTACATTCAGAAGGCTGGGCTTTATGCGCACTGTTTTGGGTTTTTTAGGGGGATGTTGCATATTGCATTCCTAATGCGTGATGATATGCATGTCTGTGTCCTTGAGGACTCTAGGAGTGGTCGTTATGTTTTGAGGTTTAGGAAGAGCATGAGAGAGATAATGGGTGAGTTTTCCGGTTGCATGGTTCTTGTGGATATCCCCGCTTTTCATCCAGATTTGGATATAATCTTTCTCCATTTACAGTGTAAGCATAAGAGTTATTCGAATGAAATAATGCCGGGGATATTGTTCTCTTATCATTGGGGGAGTGGCAAATTGGAGGAGATCTGCATTCGTGAGTACGTTGAACCTATGTTTGCTTACGCACCTTGCTACAATGATGATCTGAAGTTGTAGATGTTGGTTGTAAGAACAGTTAATGTCATCAGTTCTGTTGTGTATTTGTAAATATTATTAGGCATGTTCTTTCCATATCTGTAAACATTTTTATTTTCTAAAGTGGATCCTTGTGCTTATGTTATGCATCGTCGTTTATTGCCCTGTCAATATTATCTTAATCTTTATTGTCTAACCCGTGATGTAATGGACATGGCTATGGGATGTGGGTATGACAATGTAACGACATGGTAGTGAGGACAAGGTTTGAAATTCTTAGTCTCACCCACATGTCTAATACGTTTCCAGTGCCTCTGGGATATATTTGCAAATTTTAAACGCGTGAAAGAAGCATTTGACACGTACATAAAGTATCAAAATATCCGAGCATCTTGTAGAAGTATCTCTGCATCTGTGTCGCAAATGCTGTTATCCTCAACCAACTACACTTGCTTGTGTTCTCATGGGGGGGTAAAGGGGGTTTGGGAGGGGCGGTTTGCACTTTTTTGTAACTCGTTGCAACCAAACTTGCAATTTGGCCGAATTCTATAGAACATATGCAAATGCTGTTATCCTCAACCAACCCTGTTTAGCATATCAAGATGCACGGGCCATTATCATCCACTATATTTCCTAGTCATCGACAAACCTATGTGATTAAGGTATGGTGGAATCAAAAGAAGGTTATAAGAAGAAGAAAGAAGTACACAAACAAAATGATAAATAGAAAATAGAAGAGCAAAATTCCAAATGAACTTCAAAGCTGAAAAGGATCTTAATGATTCTTGAATAATGAAGGGTAAAGAACTAATTGAGAAATATCTTTTGCTCTGGTTAGATTGAAAGATCTTAACTTGATCTGCATATGTTTGATAAAAAGAATACTCTTCTATTTTGACATAAATGGAAAGTATTCAAGGATCATGAAATCTTTAATTGGTCTTAGTTACGCTTTAAGGATAAGGTGGAAGAAGGAAATAGATTCTCAAGGAAAGAAAGGATTCAACTATTTCAAAAGAATTGAATGAGGATTCATCCGAGGTGAAAATCTCATGTACAATTCTATAGAGTGACTTTATGGGTGTCTTATCTGTCAAGTTTTCAGTTCTCACCACCAAAAACCAAACTTTGCTTACGTGGAATTGTAAGAGGATGCTATCCTCTGGATTTGAAATCGCTGATATTGGCTTCACAAGAATATTTTGTAGTATTGGCAAGTGAACTATAGTATGTAAGTACTCTATTGCAGTTCCTTTATGGTTGTATGTTAGATATGGATATAGCATGTGAAGATACACAATAAATTGTAGCGTGGACAAGTCTTGAGAGTCTGAGACACATCAATAGATTCAAGCCTTACCCATACTTTGTATCGTCTAGGCTCCAAGAATACTTACTTCTTTAGTATTTGATGCTTGTGTTCTTTGAGATGTGCAACTAGATATGAAAATTTTGAGTGAACGGGAATAAAAGAATAACAAATGTTGAATCATCTGCTGTATTGTTCATCAACAAACCTATGGGCTTTAAGGAATAGTGGAAATTGTGGAAGGGAATAAAAAGAAAAAAAGAAGTAAAGGAAATCGAAATGGAATAAAGAATAAACAAAGTATTAAGTAGAAAATAGAAGAGCCTGATTCCAAATGAACTTCAAACCTGAGAAAAAGATCTTTATGATTTTTGAAGAATGAAGGGTGAAGGATTCATCAGGAACATCTGTTGCTCTTATAATCTTATTAGATTGTAAGATCTTAATTTGACCTTCATATGTTTGGTAAAAAGAGAAAATCTTTGACAAAAATGGAAAGTGTTCAAGGAACAGGAAATCTTGAATTAATTGGTCTTAGTTAATCTTAGGATTAGGGTGGAGGAATGTGAGAGATTCTCAATCGAAATTAAAGGGTTCAACTATCTTGAAAGAATTAGAAGAGCTCTATGGGGTGACAATCTCATGTAAAATTCTATAGAGCGACATTAAGGATGTCTTATTTGTCAACTTTTCCGTTATCTACGTGAAATTTCCAGAGTACGATTGACCTCTGAGTTTCAAATCACTGCTTGTTTACTAGTACTGGCTTCACGAGAATATTTTGTTGCGTTGGCTAACTGTAGTATGTAAGTACTCCATTGTAGTTCCTTCATGGTTGTCAGTTGGATATGGATGTAGCATGTCAAGGTACACAATATTGGTGTGTAGACAAGTCATGAATACACATCCTATTCTAGCCTTTCCATCCATTATATTGTCTAGTCCTCGAGAATACTTGCTTCTTTAGTATGCTCTGTTGTGTTCTCTGATGTAGAAACTAGAAAGTGAAAATTTTGAGTAAATGGGGACTGGTGCGTCTCTCTACATTCTCGGTCATGATGTTGCTAGTGTGGCACACATCCAAACCATTAACTATAAGTATAATCTGGTTAGATTGGTTATTTGGATTACAGTGGCATGCGTGCGCGTCATGTTAACGGCACATCAATGAAGACTGTCAAGGGACACTTTGGTCCATGTTTAACTCAACGACTTTATGACCATAAGAAGCTCCGTCCATCTTAACATCAGACAACCATAAAAACTCCTGTCGAGTTGGGAGGTTGAGGCTCCAGGCTTACTGTTTTGCTTAGTTTTCATGGCAAACTTTTATGTTCTTAATGATACCTGCCAGAGTCAATGAAAGCGAATATATAAATTGAGTTAATATCTGGATTAATGTCGGAAGAAGGTTGAGGTACATCTTGGATGTGCTCATCGTCAGCAATTCCCACTTCACCTAGACAGGACGTATTATGTAAATTTTGTTGGTTAGTTGGATATAATGCGTTAATTGTATTGGTATGTATTTAGCTGTTTTCTCCAAAACGCACAAGCTATATCTAGACTCTGGTTATTGATTTATTGAACATTATTCTTCATTGGTTTTTTTTTTTTTTTTTTTTTTGTTGGTTTGTGTGTGTGTGTGCTTGTTTGTGATAAGGTCATGCATCTTGGAGGAGTGAACTTTATGCCACAGCTTGATAACAAGGATGATGTTTTGGCCTGCGTCCTTTGTGACCTTCATCAGCTTGCATCTGTTCTATGGTAGCCTGTAGCAGGTCTAGTTTTGATTTGTTGCATCCTGCTTCAAGAAATTTTGGCTAAACATACTAAAATATTTCATACTTCAGAGAAAAGTTTTTGTAGTATATAGTACAAGTTATAGTTCAAATTGTAATCCATACTTAAACACAAGGTGTGCGCTTACACACGCACGCACATGAATGATATGAGCTCATATGGATATATCCGGGAATGATGCAGCTATACAGATGTATTACGGTATACATATATGCACATGAATATGGACATGCGATCGCACAGGCACGTGTTCGTGTACGTAGAGATCGCACATGCACGTGTTCGTGTACGTAGAGATACACATTCACACAAACACAGCCATATAATCATCAAAAGAATGGATGTGATCCTAATTGAAAGCTAGCATTCCCTGAAGTTTCAAGAACTAAAACTGAAGGCGAGTTCTCTAAGCCTTGGTTTCAGCATGATGATGGTGAATAAATTTGCAATAACAAGCAATAACTGATAATTTCTGCTGGTCTTGAAGGTGTAGGTTTACAAATTAGCATAATGGTGTAGGTTTACATGTATTTTTTTTAGCAAAAGTCAAAAAAGGAATTATGGTACATGGACGTACACATGGTTAAAAGACAAGAAAGCATAATCCATTGAATCCAAATGCATTATTGACATTGATAGGAAGAGCTTTAAATTATGGATACAAGTTGACAACTCATTTTGCTAAACAAGCAACTTGCAGAACTAAAAAGGAAGAATAATAAATTTTAGAAAATAACCTTATTGAAGAATTGCAGAACTTAAACAAGTCATCATGGTCATTAGTTAATGGGTCTTCTGCTTCTTAACAACAACGGTGAGAGCTACAAGAAACAAGAAAAGAAAGACAACCGCATGTTTCTAATCGAATCCTAATTGCATTTCATCTTCAACCTAAGTCGATACGAACACCAACCACAAAAATTAGAATAAGTAGAACATTCTCCTTTACCAGAAGCTGCAAAGATTCCCTTGAAAAGAAAAAGGTTATTTAGTTCGGCTGTTGATATTATTTCACATCAAGATTATTGATATTGCCTGTTTATAACAAAGTAAGTATTGCTCCCTTCAGATAACTGAATATACAATGTCAGCGCAAAAAGCCACAAACGTACCAAATCTCTATAACACTACCTCTGCTGTCCATATTCCAACCTTCTTATAAAAAAAATTTAAAAAAAAAACAAGTGGCCAATTGTTGCAGAAAATATGTTGCTGAAGGACAAGACCGATAGAAATGCAATAAAAATGACGTGCAGATTGTAGCCAAATACTGAAGAGATTGAAAATCTATACAACCACTTTTGATATGAAAATAGTCAAAGTTGGGGATACCAGAAATATATTCTACATTCAATAACAAAGATACAAACAACTCATTATATCAACAACAATAAATGACTTTGGACAGACACATAAAATTTTTACAGATAAGTTTACAACACAATGATTTATAAATAAATAAACAAATAAAAACAAATCAGATCCCCTCAGCATCTTTCTCATTTCAAAACTCAGAAACCGACTCCCTGACATTTATCAAATTTTTTACAGTAGCCTGAGTCCTCATGCTGCCAGCTTCTTGTCTTTGCTATTGCTGTTTCTGAAGGGTGAAAGAATGGAGAATTGGCAATGAACTGTGACAAGAACCGAAAACCATTTAGCCAAAACCGACCATAGATCGCATCCACAGGAATTTGGTTAAATGGCAAGGATGATTAAGAAAATGCGTGAGAAATAAGTAGACATAATGAATATTGTGAATCTTTTGGTGTTGACAAGAGAATGCTCTAAAATAATTAAAACAGCAAAATGTTGCCCCGTAAGTTTCAATATCATGGTCCTGTCATAAATTCAGGAAATTTTGAAAACAAAAACCTAAGCATAAATCTAAACAAAATAGTGAGGATAAATTACTAGATTTGGAGGACTAGGAACAAGAGAATTTTTGAAAAGTTACAAACAAAGGTTGAAAGCATACAAGATCAGCTCTTATATAAATTGAAAATCAGGTTGAGTAATATATAGAAAATGAAAAATAATGTCGAGAATAGAAAGTGGTGTTCTCATGTAAGGACTTTTCCCATTTTTACATAGATACATGTATAGAAAGTGAGTGTTTGAGATCTTGTACTTAACGCTTTGGTAATAAAGTTTGTTACTTTCTAGCCAAAAAAAAGTGAGGTTAAATGCAGAAACTCTTTAGCTATTCAGAATGTTTTTGCCACAAGGCTGATATACACAATATAAGATAGTATGTCAGTTAACGACTAATAAAGGAGAAACAGCACTGCACATGAGCATGGACTCCATGATAAAACCAAATACAATTTTTATTCTTCTTTTTTACGCAGTTTGAAAATTTGTGAAGTCACCCTCGCCATCAAGAGCTTCCCGATAGAAGTCAATCATATAAGTTTTTATATTAAAAAAAGGGTTAATTGCGAACCCCCTTGTAGTTCTATTTGTTGCGAATAGAGCCCCTGTAATTCTATTTGTCACGAATAGACCCCCTCGTAGTATTGGTCCAAGTACAACCCCTCAATGAACTTTTTCGACTCTCCAAAAAGTTATTAACAAAAAATGTAAATGGGTGTCCTAACCAAGTGTCTATCCGCCTCAAAACATTTTTAACGATTTAAGAGTTAAAAAAATTCATCAGGGGGTCTATTTGCAACAAATAGAACTACAGGGGGTCTATTTACAACATATAGAGCTACAGAGGGTCTATTCGCAATTGGATGATGCTACAAGGGGTATGTTTGCAAATAACCTTGAAAAAACTCAAAAACATGAGTGACAAGAGAAAGGAAGAAATTCACTTTTGATAATTCATAGTCAAGATTAAGGTCCTGGTTCAAGCTTGAAGTAGCAAATTTGATCAAGTTATTCTTTATCAAAGGTAGCAGGTATATACCAGAGATGAGGCTATAGAAAAACTATATAATCTATTCTAATGTTTTTGGATGTCCTCATTAAAGTATATTGAGAAGTGCACTACATATTATAATTAGCTTCAAAAGATTTATAAGAGTTGGCCTCGGTTTTTGCCTGTTCTATTTTCTAAAACTGCTCTGATTCTAGAAATGTACTACCTAAGGATTGAAAGAAAAGAGTACACCAAAGCTTTGCTAGGTCTAGAAAGGTGCTTCAAGATCTTACCACCATTAGAAGAGTGTCCGATCATTAGCAGCTGACCCATCAGTTGTGACTCTTCCTCCCAAATTTCAATAGCTTTCTGAAACCTTTAGATTCTTTGCTACGAGGCTTCTCAACTGATTCATTGGTTTGTTCTATCAAGTTTGAGTCTGAAAAATCAGATACAAGTGCCTTAACGGTTTCTGGGTGAATTGAAGTTATTTCTGATTGTATGCTTGGTGCATCACTGTATTTGGTATCACTGGCATCAGGATCCTCCAAAGAAGTTGCTCTCGCGTATGGAGCTTGATAGTAGTTCTCAGTGACAGACTTAGAGAAATGCCGGGGTTCGTCTTTCTTAGAATCATCAGCCACCTGTTCGTTGAAAGAAAAAACATTGTCCCTCCAAATTGAGACATCAAGCCACAGTAGAAAGAAGGAACAAGGAAACCTATATAGTGCTGTAACTCCAGTCTTTTTATAGTTTATACCAGAAATAATCTTATCTTTCTAGTCCAAAAAGTTGCAAGTTGATAGCAATAAAGTGGAAATAGTTATTAAAAAATGATTAGATAAAATGTAGATGGTTTCATAGAAGTCTACCCTGTCACTCCACAGCGCACACAGGTACTATTATATATCTCAAATCCTACAAGTAACGCTCAACCCTAGTCACCAAGGATAACTACTAAATCACCTTTTTGTTTCAAGCTTTTCACCACTTCAACTCAATAATGCCAATTTGCAGACACATGCAAATACAGAAAATAGGTTACAACTTACAAATTGACAAACTGACCTGTTTCACCTAGCCACTTGGATGAAGTCCCATGGTCCTACTTCACCATTATTCTTATTTTAACCTAGGTCCAGCTTAAATCACTCATGCTCATATGAATCTACATAATCTGTGACCAAAAATATTGCAAATGTGCATCCATGCAAAATAATAGTTAGCACTTTACAACAATGTTCAATGTAGGTTCTAGGGGTGAACTTGCCATGTACTTCTACCCAGGTCAGGTTTGTATTCAAGAGTAACGCACTCGTTTACATCTCTAGCATCCAGAGTTCAAAACTCCAACCAAGTATACAAACACACTAGTTGAGTCAGAACCTACTGATGTTTAACCTGAAAACTTACGTAAGCTAATCACTTGAGACTTGATAGATCAACGGAAATTTAAAGCAAGACAATTTACTAACTGTGAAACAATATAAAATCAAAATCTAATCACTCATGTCACATGTGGTGTGGTTTCTTGCATTAGATACAGTTGACCTTCCAGAACATACTTCTAAATCAACGTCAGCCAGTATGGAACTCATCCATACAGGAATCTCATCTGGGTTCCACAAATGCTTTTGATGGGTAAATTCTGAATTTAGAGGGCAAGTTGGGCTCTGGAGGACAAGTCTTCTTTATGATACTAAGACAAGCCTTGGGGGATATTAACATGTATAAGAAAAGGAAACCCATGTAATAGTGCACTGAATAATGGCACATTGGTACACATTGAACTAGGGATGGGAAGAAAGCGTAGGAGTTGAATCTGCGCTCCAGTCAGTTAAGTCTTAGTAATAAGAAACAGAGTGTAATAACATACCCAAACTATTATCCCTAGGTATAAGATGGAGTATGTCATTAGTTTCATGGTTGCCAGGAACTCCTCTTAGACTTGCAATTAAATCAGTTCTTCTGCTGAAATGTGTATTTGATCGAACTTGTCAGGTAAACACTGACATCCACCACAAGGAAGAGTACTAGTACAGGATGAGAGGATTCACTAAGCACAATATATGAGGGTTGTTCACCATGACATATTCACCGTTAATATGTATCAATATCATGGTATCATCCATCTAGTCATAATGTGAACACTGGACTACTTTCAGTAATATATAGGCAACTACGTAAAGACAAAGTGATTTTCCTCAAATGCTATAAAATATAGGTAACAGCTAACAAGGAAACAGCTAACAAGGAATAAAGTGATAGAAGGTATCCATGTCAGCAAACAGAATATGCCAGCTTCTTTTAATGATCCAGTGGGTCCAGTTGGCCATGCAACATGATAAGTGATCCAGCAGATTTCATGAAAACATGTTAAGATTAAAGCACAAACAAGAAACATATATGTATAATGCTTTCATAACATGTGTGGCAGGAGGTAGGTGCCTGCTACTTAATTGTTTGGACACGAACAGCTAATAGCTTTGAGTATGGACTTACTATTAGATACTATAAACAAAAGAACCATAGTCACCTATAACAATGACAAGTCATTATCTAAAACAAATCAGTATCTAAAACCTATCTCCACAAACTATTGTCAGCTAGAAAACACATTTCTATATAGGAGAAACATCTAAAGAAAACTTGGTAAAGGAGGGACTTCCCACAAACCTAGTAGGTCTAATTGGTGGCATTGCTTACCTTACTGGTTATGACCAGTGATTAACTTTTTTGACTAAGACAGAGTCTAGAAGGAGGAACATGAGAAGTTTTGCTATAGAAAAAAGGGTTTCCTTATCTAACGCAAGATAAAAGCCAAACAGCCAAATGAATACATTCCCAATTATATGACAAAATGAAGACTTTAATTTACAGAGCCAAATGCCTCCAAAATATACCTCGTAGCTATCTGGCTGATCATCCGGCTTATGCTGACTTGGATCCTCAACTTCCTCCATAATAATGGGTGAAGGTTGAGCACGAACAGCTGCATATTCTGAATTAGTCCCTGCTTTCTCTTTTGCATCATCAATTGTTCCTGTCAGTCCTCCAGATGACTGAAGGGCAGGAGCAGTGATCATTTCATTTTCGAGCATCACAACATTCTTCTCAATCACTGGATTGTCATCACCGATGCTAACCCTTGGGGGATTCTCGTTGGTCTGTTTTTCTTGGAAACTTCCAGGCGCTTGAGGAGTGTTGCCAGACTCTCGCTGTAATGTCTCCTTTGTGACCGACTTATTTTGGACTGTATCAAAATTGGTTTTGTCCAGCTGCACTATTGAAGAGATCTTCACTGGAGGCCCATTTGCAATGTTTTTTTTCGGCATTTGATCAGTGGCTACTGACTTCTGTGAAGCATGTTTGGTATTTCCCACACTGGGATCAGAAAGTCTTTTAGTACGAGCAGCAGTTGCCTTTGCTTCGGGCATGATACCATTGCTTAACTTAGTTGCCTCCAACAACGCTGATACTGACTTAGTCAATCCATTGCTGTTGCCATTTGATCTACTAGCTCCAGTAGTTTTTTGAGAATCATTGGACCCAATTGAACTTCTCCTGGTAGTTGACTTCTGGAGAGGTGAACTTGAGCCTGACTCGACTTCACTGAACTTTGATCCTTTGAAAGAGCTAGGAGAAGCCTTCTTTGGCAATCCAGCTTTAGTCTCCTTTGCTAATGGTGACTGCGTGGCATGTGAACCGCTTCTTGCAGCTATTCTTTTCTGTCTTTCTATTTTCAAAGCTTCCAACCGCTTCCTCTCTTCTTCTTCCTGAAAGTGAGGAACACATGGTCAGACCAAGTTAGATAAATCAGGCTTGTTGCTAATACATATTCAAATGCTAAATTTCCATTAAACATCTAAAATGACATACAAGTTCACAATTAAGTATTAATTAGTTTTAATCAATATTCCCAGCGTTAGGATTTTATGATCAAAGTTGCAGATTATTACAACTTGAACCATTATCTTTGGAAGACGGAGAAAATGCAGAACAAACTTATCAAGTTATTTGCCTTGAGAAACCACTGAAGCAATTAGCAAATAAAAATAGGAAGGACATTTACCAGACTATTATAACCTACTCTTACGGGGTTATTCAGTTTTCATGCAATTATGAAGGTTTACCACTAAGGTTGTTCAAACAAGCCAACTTTTTTCCCTGTCATGAAGAGTTGTTACTTCCTAACTACTTTGAACTGACAACTCCCTAAGAAATAGCCTAGAAAACTGCATAATCAAAAGGTGAGAGACTTACATTTGCTTTCTTTGCCTTCTGAAGATCAACCTTATAAGCTCGCAGTTTCTCTGCACGTTTTTGTGCTTCAGTCAAGGGACTCGACTTTGAGGATATTCCTCTTCTCATCAGTGCATCCTTCCTTCTTTTCTCCATTGCATCCTGTGGCTTTAGCTTCTTCTTGTCAGAATTCTTCAAGTCTTCTTTGGTGCTTGCTGAGACAGCTTCTTCGTCTCCCATTTCTTGTTTGACAGCAACTTGGACAGGTATCTCCATATCATAATCTACTGGATCATAACCAATATATTCACTTTCAGTTACACGCTCAGGCATCATGGTGAGATCATCTGGTTCATAGCTAATCTGGCAATCTCTGTTATTGGAGGATTTCTCTTTTCTTTGAAGAGATGAGGGGAACTCCAAATCCATGCCAATGGCTGGTCTATTCTCTGTTTCAAGTTGACCAGGTGAACTTGACCTAAACGGAACAATGAATGACTCATCCACAGCAACATTTGAGCTCTTCAAATTGCTAGGAAGTACATATCCTTCTTCAGCAAGTGGGTCAGAAGAAATTGTACTCTTTATTTGGTTGCCTTGTCCATAGATCATGAAATCATCACTACTCCCCCTCCGGTATCCTCCACGTCCACCTTCCATTTCTATGAATTGAGCATCTAGATGGCCTTCTCTCAAACTCCTTCCTTCGCCTGAAGTCATCAATTCGTCATTCGAAGCCACCTTCCTTGTTCTACTCCCCTTCCCATTTACTGTATCAAATTCCAGGATCCTTGCTTCATGAATATTATCAGAATCTCGTTCAGGAGTAAGGATAGGTTCAGCTTCACTTAAATTCTGTCTTCTTTTAGTTGTAGGCACTTTCTCACCAGCAAACATGTCTCCATCAACTGTGGTTTCCATCTTTTCTTCAGCTCTCAATAAGAAACTCTGAAATGCTTGCCAGTTTCCTGAATCTGCATCATTGCCATACACCATATCATCTCTGTCATATGTTGATCCTGAAGATTTCTTGCGACCATCATTCTTCTTTGATGACCTGGAAGATTTCTTATGCTTTCTTTCCACAGCATCAGAATCCTCAGTTTCATCTTCAGTATCAGCATCAGAAGTTGACTGCGAATCATCACTGGATTTTTCTTGTTTCTTTGATTTGACATAATTTATGTTCTTAATGACCACCACACCTGGTTTCTTCTTCCCTGAGCGACCACTCCTTTTATGCGATCTATGCCCATGAGATGCTTCTTTCTCAGGCTCTGACAAACTTTGATCAACATCTTCTTCCCAGCTTTCTGAATCTACATCATTATCCTTGCTATTCATTGAATGCCTTCTCCTTCCTATTCTTTTATGGGTATTGAATCTAGGATCCTCTGAGGAAGGATATGCTGACTGATAAAATGGGCCACTTCCTGGATAATTAGGATAATAAGGCATGCCATGCATGGGATATGGTTGATATACAGGCGGACCTGGTGGAGGATGCATAGCCCATGGCGGAAATGCGGGCTGCTGAAAATGACCTTGAAAATGCTCTTGCTGTCCTTGTGGCATCTGAGAATCTAAAGGGAGCCTTTTATCTGGTGATTGTAAGCAAATAATAGAATCAATCATTTCTAATGTCCCAACGTTTACTGCAAAAAATGATGATGAAAAAAATATTTTTGTAAACAGTCGCAACTATCCACAGCAATTCACATACATCATGGTCTTTTGGATCTCTACTAGAAATTTTAAGGGACACTGCTTCCAAAAGACAATGTAGAGAGAATTCCATGCAGAAAGCAAACTCCATCATAATGGCATGAAAAGAAGGGGGAAAAGCCAGACTCCTTGCGAAACAACTGTTAGTTTCAAATTATTAATACTAACAATTATGTTTAATTGCATTCAAAATAATAACACTCTTGATAATAGTAGTAACAGCGGATAGTTATGGCAGTTCAGATGGCAAGATTCATGTCTTTTATAGTACTACGGTTAGAAGTTCTACTTTACCATATACAATCAGCCTGAAAGTTGCTATACAAAAGGTTAAAATGTTAAAGGCCCAAGCTCATCAAACTAAATGAACTTGTCTTGTCCATAAACAGAAAATGAGAGAGAAATTTACATCAGATTAAAAAAGCATACTGCATATCAATATAATGAAACCAAATTACCTGATACACTTAGATGCCAACTTTTCAATAACTATTGCATCAGAATTACTTACCACTGCCAGGATCCGTTGTTGCACCATTTCCAATGCTCTCCATGCCCAAGTCACCACCATTCCTTGTATCCTCAGTGAATACAATTCCTGACGCATTGAATGGAGGAAACGCAGAGCGCATAGACATTGCTTCAGCTTCAACTTCAATCCATTGTCCAGTTTCATGTTTTACCTTCCATAATTCCATAAACCTTAAGCATGCTTCCCTGTACAGGTAGAACTAAAATTAAGGAGAAAGCCATTGTACAAAAAGTTTCGTCATGGGCGGCCCTGAATTATATTAGTTATTTATATTTGTCACAGGGTCGGTAGTCATTTTTATATAATAGATTGTTCTCTATTTTCAATTTTTCAAATGCTCATATACAGTAATTATATGCTTCTGTGCCTTTTTCCAAATAGCAACCACGTAACATTGCAAGCTAAAAGTAAAGCAACTTCTCCAGAATCTATAAACAGCTTACTATCAAAGACGTGCAACTTACTTCAAGCGTGAGGCACCAAAACTTTCAGCAAACATTATTAAATCTTCCATGTGATCCATGTCAAAGCCAGCTGCAGTAGCACGTGCAAATGCCATGCCCTGCTCTTTTTGCAACACAAACTTGCGGGTCTCAAGCACTCTCAAAAGTTGAACTCTACATAGAAGGAAATTATCATTAACAAAAGTTGACGAAGAAATACCCAGAGCATGTTGTGGTTACGCAGCATATCAAAATTATAATGTACTAATGTTGTAGGAAATATTTATAGAATTCACTCTGTGTATCTCCGTGTGTTGTGTTTGTGTATGCAACATAAATATTTGAATGCTTTAACTTCATCTGCATTTCTGCCAAAAAACTGGAAGCAGAGATTCAGTACATCCATCTCACAAATTCTACTTAATCCAGTATAGTTAGTTTACTGAGCCAAGAACATAAAGATTGTTACCATCAAATGGAACATAGACTCGTCTTATCGGCCATGCACCTAACTCCTATATGTCAAATTCTACATCGACCAAGTACATCTACTACTTCTAACTTAAAAGCAAAACCTCAATATTATTCATGCTACAGTAAACACTATTCTTGTTATAGCATGATTTAAGAATATTAAAGTACTATTCATGCTACAATAGCCATACAGTTCTCGATGTAATGATTTCCCCTTAAACATTGTTCATGCTACAGTGTGAAGATTTAAATCTTAAACCTACTCTGTATTACAGTGAATTTTGGGCCCTTTATCCACTTTTCAAGCTGAAGTAACATTTTTTAACCTTGAAAACATTGTTTGTATCTTTTTTTTGCTTTTGTTTTCGCAAAATGATGAATTTAACCTTTATCAAACATTTTACAAATATATATATCTTTTATGGCTCTATTATAGAAAATTGATGAAACTTGCTAATTGGTGTTTTATTTTATTAACTGGTTTGAAAATTCACTCTGTAAATAGTAGTAAAAAAAATTCACTGAAGTTTTTTAAATAACTATATACAAAAACCATATTATCAATTTGGCAATAGATATAACCTGGTAAATAATACCCGCAGCAACGCGCGGGCTTAATACTAGTGAGGTAGAAGAGACAAAAGATCTACTCTTAATAATGAAACAAGCACTAACATGGAAAAGGTATAAATGTCACAGGAACGTACTTTGAATTCTCTTCCTGTGCAACAGAGCCATTTGAATCTGGAGGATTTGATTGTGACCCAGGCTGCAATGGATCAAGAAAATAAAATTCAAGTAATCTCAATAAATATCATCCTTTGACTATAAATGATAACAAAGTACCTTATACAGAACTATAGCATTTTCTGCATCAGCATCAAACGTGGCCTTGCTACCTACCAGAGCCACAATAATCTCAATAAAATAGCACCTCTAAATAGAATAACGCAAAAATTAGAAGTCAACTAATACTTGGGGTGTCTGGATGTACATATCCTTACTAGATCTTTTTTTTTTCTTTTTGAGATAATCTAATATCCTTTTTAGAAGATGCAACGAGCGAGAAGAGAAACAAATATCAGGTGAAATGCCTTGACAAAGTTTCATCCATTCCGTAACAATAGTTTCCGATACGTTAATGTTGTCTATTTGATTAGAGTAAAGTTTTTAACTTGTTTGTTATTCGGGACATCACTGACAGGACCCAAGCAACTTAAAGATAGCCGTGAGGGAGATAAGAAAATAATTAATCTAAGCCAAGTAAAGACATCTTTTATTTTATATGGCATGGATCATCCAGCTGCAATCCCCAATTGTACTATTCATGAATACAAACTGAGGTTGGCAGATACAACCATAAGCTAAACTGAAAAAAAAAAAGTTTAACTCACATACCTCCACTGAAGCCAGCGGATTTTGATTGAGGATCTTCCAACTGACAAGTGGCAACAAACAAATCAAAACACCGCAAAGTTGTAAATGAACCAGAGTTAAAAAGTTAAAAGTGCAAAGCACTCACTGTGCTCAAACCAAGATTTTCATTGCCCTGAATGGTAATTGCATCCTCAATCTGCAAGATCTCAGACTCTATGGTATAAACCCGTTCCAGAACTTCTGGTGTGCTCACAAAGCGGACAAACCTAAACAAAAATGATGTGAATATCAAACACTAGAACATAATTAATGTGGAAAAAGACTTACGAAACAGTATGAAAATATACTCGCCTTTCAAGTGTACCCTTGGTGAACCAGAAGGCATCGCTTGCAGGGTCCGGTTCAAGCCTAATAGAATACCCTCCCTTTGCAATCTGATCTTGGGCAGTCTTCAGATGCGCAAGAAAAGGGTTCAATAACCCAGATGCAAGCTTCTCTGACTTCCCATTTGCTGTGATGACCAACTCGCATCTGCACAAATAATGGCCAAATCACACCATTAATCCAAACCCATTTTGCAGCCATCACTGGTGTCAAGATAGTAACTTACCAGAAGCATTGTAGATACAGCAAAATGAATTTTGACGAAAAGATTCAAATATTACTACGAGCTGAATCTCCATCAATGGAGTTGAGTTATTTCTTGGAAAAAAAAAAGAAGTAAATTTTGTAACAAAGATGAAATTTGCCTATTTACTACGAAAATTAGACAAATGCCAGCGAAGATCTAAATTTCAAACTATTGAGGTAGAGTGAGATTGAAGCAAATTAGCAATCCCAATAAAAGCAAAAAAGTTGTATGAATAAAAAACATCGAGATGATCTGAATCTACTCAAAAAGAACAAAAAGGTAAACTAATAAGCTGTAGAGTTTCTAAGCTAATCATAGAAAAACAAACTCAATAATAAATAATTCAATTCTTCAAACAGACTCCGCAACTTTATAGGTAATCAAGGATAGTCAGTGAACAAGTAGTAGCTCATTATTCTCAAAACCCTAGATCAAGACTCCAGCAAACCTCAATCTACCGAATTAGAAACCAAAACCCTAACTTTATTACCTCGTTCGAGTGGGCGTCAGCTGGAACACCGCTGAATCCAGCAGCCGACCCTCCGATCTCATGGCAACAAGATCACAATCAACCTAGGGTTTCTCTCTCTCTCTCTCTCTCTCTCTCTCTCTCTCTCTCGAGGGGAAGAAGAAGAAAAAAAATGAATTTTTAAGGAAAGAAGCAATAATTGCAGGGAAATAAATGATGTTCGTATTTATACGAATAAATAAATAAAATAAATTAAAATTAAGAGAACAGCAGGATAAGCTCAGAACACCAGAAGATAAAAGAGAGAGGGATTAGACGAGGAAAGCAGAAGAAAGAGAGAAGCTCTTTATTAATGGCGATAGCTTTAATTGAATAAATAAAGCTAATTAACCTATTTTTAGCATTAAAAAAAGATAATAATTTGGAGAAGAGAAAAAAAAAGAGAGTAGGGCAGGGGAGTGAGCTCGGACTCCAACCGACACCTACGAAAGTAGCTGCTAATAATGTTATACTTGATTAACACGTTGGTTCTTTGATAAGATTATTTATATTTATAGTAACAGTAATAAAAGTAAGTGGTTTTTAGATGTTATCCCTTGTATCTTTGTTAGTTACATAGTAGTCTCTCAAATCTTATTGCGCCTTGCAAAAGAGCACTTCTAGTTAATGCGCGTTAGATTTGAGAAAAATATTTTATTAAATCTAACAGTTGGAGGTAAATTGACCACTTTACCCTTCTATTATGTTCCCGAACTCGTTTCTTAATGGATTTAAATCCGATACCTGCTTAGAAATAAACTTTAGTCCACTTGAGTTCTTCTTTTCCAATGGTTAGAAAAGAATCTTAATCCAAAGTTGAGATTCACAAGTGTTTGAAATATTAGGGAGGGTTACTTTGGTGATTGCAGATGTTGGATTAGTAGTTAACTCAATATTGGTTAGGTTTTTTAACTGAAAACTTACCCAGATGGACTGCTTCGCAAGATCCTATAGGATTTGAGAGACAAATATGCAATTTAAACATTTAAGAGACTAATACGCAATTATTAAAGTTTAAGGGACTAATACTAAAAACCCCTAAAAGTAATAAAAAAGGGAAAAGTAGATCACGGATTCTTGAAGGAAGAAAGGTAATGGGAGGAGCGAATGTGGACAAGGGCATTTTAGGTACTTGTCGGAATTTATGACGTCAGATGACGCTCAATATAAAGTTGCGGTAGGGGTAAATATGAGCTTACAAATTCTATCATACCACCAAATGTGAAAACGGTTTAGACAAGACTTAGATATGATACTCATCATATTCCTAGTCGTTTGTCATTCACAAATACAGATATAAGCATGAATATGACTCGGTAAGGAGAAAACTCATATTCATATCCGCTAAAATCGGATACGGATATACATGAGAATGTATTTGTATATATACACGCTGATACAAAACGGATACGAGAAAATAAAAATAATATTGAAAAAAATATAGCTCATATGGTACAAGAGAGTTCATTAATATTTTTGTTATATCTGAAAAGCTAAGATTGAAACTCTTGATCATTAGAATTAGTCTCAAATTTATTAAACTAAATATTGAAACAATTGCAGCTCTATGATCCACATATGTTCGGGTATTTCGAACACCGATTCGGATATTTTACTACAAAACTATATCTGTAATCAATCCTATCGGTTATAGATTTGAGTAACCATATTCGTATCTCAACGGATACAGTTACGAATATTTCTTTAGATATGAACATGGTTCATTATTAGTCATAAACATGTCAAACAAGAGGACAATTTTCTTATTCCATGCACTCCTTACAAAGGCTAGACCACCCCACGTGATGGGGTGTTCTCATAAGAATTCTACTCATATTAGTAATAATACATATAAAATTTTAATGCTATTGCTTCAGAAAAAAATATTAGTATTCCCTAGGTTCAATTTTTAGTGCCTGCCAAACATTACTCATACCACCTCCCATTTGAGAATGCCACCTTTAAGTGTCCTCGCAAAATTTTTAAATAAAGAGTTACCAGGAATTATTTTCTCAATTAAATTTTTTATTTTCATCTTTTACTTTTGCTAGAGTCGAGGAACATTTTACCGTTAACATGAGAGGGGTAACATCAAATGACAAAGATACCCCTAGATAGCAGCTGCCCCAGTTGCCATGAGAGTGATGAGCTGGAGTCTGACTGGCTTTTGAGAGTTGACATCCACCTTCAGACGTAAAGTTATGCTGATATTGGGGCCCACCGCTGCACCGCTATTGACATCTTTCCCTCATCTTGACACGTGGTCCTTCTGTTATGACGAAAATGCCCTTCTCATGGTTGGTATGTTTTTTCAGTTTTACTGTTTCACTTTCCATGCAACAAATCATCAGAACCGCCCATCTTAAGTTGATCTGAACCGTCCAATTGATTACTATTAGTAGTGCTCATTATACTGTAATAAAGAATAATTTAGAGATAATGACGAGCTAGTAGTAATCAAGTCTTTATCAACGTATGATGTTTTCTCTATTGTAAAGTTGATCTCTTTTTTTTTTTTCCCTATATATTCTCACTCGTACCCCTCTACAGATTATAAATGAAATTTTACCTGCAAGTTGTATCAGTCCCTCTCAATTTTATCCCCACCCTAGCTGGTGGGGCGTAAAGTTAAAATATTCTGTTGGGATAAGATTTTTTTTTCCTTCAGAAATGACAAATTCACTATTAATTAAGTTAACTAGAGTTAAAAGTAATTAACTTTAACATTGTCATAGTACTATCAGTACATGAGTTGAAGGTTAAAAAGCGAAAGTAGAGAAACGAGAAATATATGTTTATATTCTAACAATATTAAGATTAAATATTTTAAGTTTAAATAGTTTTACTAAAAATAAATTAGTCATTTAATGAGGCTTAATAGTTAATTCCACTTACATACCCTATAGTTTCCCCTACATTGCACCCATATACCCTAAATTATTTCTGCCAGCACTTATATACCTTAAAGTTTTTAAAATTTGCTCTTTAATATCCTTAGCTACCCAAGCTTGAGAATTTTCTCCTAAAAACTCTCATCCGACGCTCACGTATTAATTTTAGAACATTTAACTGTCAGTACTTAGTATATTTACCGTTAAATCTATCAAATTTCTATTTAAAAAGAATTAGTATAGATAAGATAGAATTATGGTTGTTTTAACGGTAAATTTAACAAAAAATTGGTTTAAAAGTTCTAAAATACAATGGAAAGAGGGGTAAACACCCAAATTATCCAAGCACGATATTGTATAGTTGCATTGGAAATTAGTTCTAGAAAGTACTAAAATGTAATTTAGCACTTATGCGAGAAGTGAAGCATTCTTATATGTCAGTAATCAATAATTGGATATGATGGCTATCCTTGACTTGTGACACTCGTGATCGTAAGAAAAGTTTGAAATGTGATTTTTGTATATACTAATTAGTAGGTAAGCTTTCAATCATAAGCCTCCACCAGTAGCGTCCAATGGCAATTCATTAATAACCAAATAAAAAGCAAGAGATTCCTTGCAGAATGGAAGAGAAACCTACCCAACATGCTCAGCATAAATCAAGTACTATATGCAATATATAATTGAGGAATGTATAGACTTTTTCAGAAACTTGAGGAGCCCCAGCTTATTTCCTTCATGCCGACAGGTGAGCTCCAGTCCAAAGTTGAAGGGCAACTAATAAATGAAATGTGGTTGGCTTGCTAGAAACTATATGAGGAGTGTGAAGGAAGTGACTATTGTTTAAAGAGGTAAGAAGGTTCTTGTTTTTTTTCTTTATTTTTAGTCTTCCCTCTGGTTTTTATTTGCAATATTACATTGTGCCACTTATTATTTTTCAAGTTTGACATAGACAGTCTGGCCTCTTTAGACATTTTTTTTTCTAGGAGATCTATTTGCCTAAAGTGAAAGCGGCAGGACACCATGCTGGATTTTGATCGTCTGCACTAGCAAAAAAGTAGTAGAGAGACATCTACAATAAGTATAGTTGTTGATTAATGTACTGGATGACTGCAATTCTTTTCATATCCAATACTCACCATACCTTCATGAATTGCACTATTTTCCTAATTTACACTCAAAAGACAAATCACAAGTGTTCACTAAACAAATCAATAATTGTGCTATAATAGTGATCTCTCCACTACTTTTTGGTAGTGGAGAGAATCCGAATCCATGCCACAAGGGGTTATACGCAACTGAGCCAACTTTTATCAAATCTTCCTCTAACTACCATGTTAGAGTTTAGGATTTATAACACTAATATACGCAGGGAAAGATAGTAAGTACTGATTTTGTTGTCCAAAGAGGTTGAGTGTTTCAAATGATCAATTTCCTTAACGTTGACACCAAATCAAATCGAGTAAAGACTAGACATGATTGATTGTGAATGGGATATATAAGACTTATTTGTATTTAACTATCATTAATATATGCTTATCCTAATCATATCAGCCTTAGACTGTGGCATACGTTGGGTGTAGGTGGGCCTTGTGAGTGGAAGCGTTACCAAAAAGAACCACTTTGGATACCTTTGAGATGATGTGGGGAAAAATTACCACCCTTTTGTTTAATTTACAAGTAGAAGGGAGAAGATCAGATTTTGCTTGTCTTCGAAGATTAGGCAACAATCATATACCCTTTCATTACCTTCCTTTTTGCAGAGATTGATGATGGGTCATGCCTCTTATATACACAATTGGGTTATTTGCATATATGCCCCTTAAATCATCGGTATTTACAAAGGCATCCTCTAATCTTAGTATTTGCAAAACTGTCTCTCAAATCATCAACTTCGGGAAAAAATACCTTTAAAATCAACAAATCGTTAGCTAATTTGTGTTAGAAATTTGCCCATTTTGTTAATAATTTTTACGTTGCAATTATAAATTAGCTTATCAAAGTTGATGATT
Organism: Asparagus racemosus; assembly: GCA_037177215.1. Lineage (NCBI taxonomy): Eukaryota > Viridiplantae > Streptophyta > Magnoliopsida > Asparagales > Asparagaceae > Asparagus > Asparagus racemosus. The sequence goes on along the minus strand of JBAKGM010000200.1, from coordinate 1,086,140 downwards.
AATTGCTTTGAGGGTACTTCTTTTCAAAATTGATGATTTGAAGGGCAGCTTTGCAAATAATGAGCTTTGGAGGGTATTTTTGCAAATTACCCATGATATAAAGGCTATACATGTAAATAACCCTACATAATTTATGTTGTCACGTATACGATAAAGGTGACGAACTAACTACTGACGTAGCGGCATAAAATAATTCTTGATGATATCCATACACTTCCTTTGTAACCATTCAGAGCAATTCCTAAATTCGACTATGTACACGTTGAACCATCATGGGTTGTCCCAAATATGACCATCATCATACCCTCTAAATTACTCTCATTTTTGTTTTCCAATAGAAAACTTTGCATTAAGGGTATGTTTGGCTCTTTTCATGTAATTCAAGGGATCGCTACGACAATAAGGGATTGAGTGGCCCGCCACAACTTGACAGCTACAGTAAAACAACGTCAAAACATCTTCTCCTGCTAAGAATTAGCAAGAGTCTGCCAACTCAGCTTTTATCATGCCACATCATATCTCACTTTGCACAAACAAACACTCTTTTTAATATAAATACTGTAGCAATCTGACCGCTACCCGTGTTACGCCGCCCAAAACCCCCCAAACGAGCATCCCCTAAATTATAAATGGGTTTCTACTGTATGCCTGCAATGTGGGTTCCCAAATCCCTCCTTACACCAAAGTGCAAGAAAAGAATAATACAAATGCACGGACAGCAAGGGCTCTTTCTAAGGAACAGATTATACTTGACATTATTACCTACCAAACTCTGTGTTATAAGTATTGTATTTGTCTAGGTCCCTTCATCTTGGTGCTTTAAATTAGACCGACTAGTTCAAATAAACTCTCCAGCATCCCAAAGATCCACTATGCAAACTATTAAGTGAAAAAAAAAAGGAATGATCTACCTCTCCATCAGATGCCAATAAAGTTTTCGCTTTAAATTTTCATGAAATTGAATAATCTCTTGGCTCAATCCATCTTTTATTTCCAAACTCTATATGTACTATATCATATTTACTAGCATGACTTCTCATTGTGAAGATTTTAGATACAAATTGATAGCAACCAAACTCAATTGAATGGTACTGAGCTCTTTCCATCTCTAGTTTCAACCACCAATTAAAAGAGAAAAGCCTAGCATGCCTACACAACAAGACTTGTTCCTTGTGAACATCACAAGAGAAGCCAAAAGCACATCTCAATCTCTTTCGGTGGGACATGAATGCAAAGTTTTTCAGAGGGTAGGTACTTTTGTCAAAAATATCATCACAAGGACCTTTATGATGACAAACAAGGTTTAAAATTTATCAACTTTTGAAAAAGGAATCATTTGTATATGGCCTTGAAATATATGGTATATGGATCATAACAAAATAGCATTAAACAGAACAGTTCAGGAAAATACTAAATCAGATCATTAACATACTTTTTCTCAAACGCAATGGTTTAATTTGGTAGACTTGATAAGCATTGCATATCTAACTTCCAATGGGATCCAATAGTCCAAAGCCTGGAGCTTTCAATAATGACACAAGACCCAAAAGCATGGGGCATCATTAAACCTGCATATTCTCTTGGAATAAGCTGGAAGGCCAGGCTGTCCAAATGCTAATCAGTGGCAGTAAACATGTAAATAAAAATCTAGCAGATATTTATGATCATGACAACAATGATAGAACACCAACCCAACATATGGGGACAAATCTTGAGCTCATGATCATGATGATGCCGGGGCTTAAGTTCAACCATTTTCATTAAAAAGATTCACATGTTCTTCTAGATTTTATTGTCAGAAAGTACAATGGCTTTTTCTGCTAGTCACATTACAATGATTTGGACCACAGTATTAGTTAAATTCTCTGTTCTGCATTCTTACCTATGTATCTCAGCATATATGGACACTTAATTTAGTACTCTTCCAAGAATAAAATTGCTCAGAAAGAATTGAGAACAGGTAATGTAGTAGTTAACTATGGGATTGCAGTCTTTCAGTGGGTTTTTCAATTGAGAACAGGTTCTTATTCTCAATAAAGGAGTCCTTAATCTGATCTAAGCTAGACTTGTAGCAGTGGGATCGATACTTAGCCAACCGGTAACAACGCATGACCTCAGTGATGCGATTACAATTTCTTTACAGGTAACAAATTATAAATAGATCAAAGCTGAGTAAATAGTTACCTTCAGTATGTGTCACAATGTTATTTCATAAACAAGTTTTCGTAAAAACACAGAAAAAGAACAAATATAGAGAATATGCATTTGAACAAGTAAATTGAAAAGGGAAAAAATTATAAAAAAAAAGAGAGAAAGAGAGAAAGAAGAAAGGGATCTAACATGCACACTTCCTCTTACTCCACATTCAAATTAGAGGATCACAGACATCAATAGCCTGCCAACCCAATTTCGTCTCTTCTTGTTGGCAATGACATGGATTGAGCATCCATCTTGAAGGGTCCATTCAAAGTGCCACCCTGGAAGGTAAATGTGAATTAGTGTACGTGTACTGGAGTTGAATAGACTAATTAATTTGAGTTCTCTACTTCTCTTTAAGTTGAATTTAGATCAACCACTCCTAATACATACTCCAACATGGATGAGGACGGGCAAGCGTGTATGGGCCTGGATTATGAAAAAATGCCAGTCCTACATCGGATTCAAGTTAGAGTTTGGATCAAGATCCTAACTGACCATAAATGTCCAAGACCATTTAGTCGTAAGTCCGGCCAGGATTATGCATGGTAGTTTGTTACGGGACCTTGCAATGTATATAATACTAGGTTTTATGCACGTGCAATGCACTTGGTTGAATACCATGATTAAGTATTTTTTATATTTATTTTCTTACTAAAATTTGTTCATCTGTTTCACTTTGATGGTTTTTGCTCACTTATGTTTCTAAACTTCAGCATTGTGATTATTTTTTTTAATTTTCATTTAAATGAGCCACACCCAATTATAAGTAAATTGACAGGAAACAAATGTAATCCGAAACTAATTTGAATTATCATGTTATTTAGACCAACATGAAACCAAGCTTGACTTGAGAAAGTATAGTGTTGCAAAAGTGAAAAACGTTTCAAAAAATAGCATTATAAAAGGATGATGAATAATTAAAGCTAATAAGACAAAATGATTGTTTAGAAGTAGGCCAAAATGACACAAAAGATAATATGGAGTTTGTTCCTGATTCTTAATAGTTTTTTAAAAAAATTTAAACTAAAGATTAATCCTAACTTTAGTACACTTTTATATGATGAAAGCATGCATATAAGCATATAAAAGTACTAGAAAAAATTCATAAAATACCTTCTAAAGATTCCTAATCTACTCAAAAAAATAAATTATTCTATAAAAATATTTAGAAAACAGTGTCTTTCATTCCTTCTGTTTTATTTTTTATTGAGTCGATATCAATCCTTCTCCACCTTTATTTTCTTTCGATAAAATCAGACTACTTTTAGATACTGAAAAGGGATAGTAAACCTTAAATTGGAAGTTAAATTTATATATATCTTAATGAAAGAAAATATCAAACATCTACTCTTTTCTTTGCTAAGTTTTAAAATTTTAGTCATTTTTTTATGATTTTGAACTTTTGAGGGTGTGTTAGGCAATTTTTGAAACTTTGAGAGTGCTTTTTAAAAATTTTAAATTTCAAGTTGGGCGCTTGTAATTGTCATGTTTCATGTGTTGGTGGTAAGTTTTTGAATGTCAGGATATGTCTTGCAACTCTGAAATTTTGAGGGTGCTTTTTGTAATTATTGAAACTTTGGATTGTTTGTTGTAAAATTTATTTTTTTAACGGTCTACTGATAATTTCCAAATTTAATATATTCTGGTTATAAGTTCTAAAATTTCATAGATTTTTGTAATTTTTATAACTTTGAGGTTATTTTTTTGCAAATTTTAAATTTTTAGGTGCTTAATTGTAATCCCTTGAATTCATCTGTTACTTGCAAGTTTTGAAAGAATTTCAGGGCGCTTTTTTATTATTTGAACTTTTAAGGGTGTTTCCACAATTTTTGAAATGTTGAGGGTGTTAATTGTAAATTTTAAATTCTTCGAAAGCTGTTGTTAATTTGCAAATTTCATGTTTATAATTTTAAGTTTTAAAACGTGAGGATGTTTTGTGTAATTTTAAACTTTTGAGGGTATTTTGTGCAACTTTTAAAACTTTTTTGAGTTTTTTGTAATACTTCATATATTGTAGCATGTTAGTTCTTTACCTTAACAAACTAATATCGTGGAGTTATTTCATGTATTAATGTTTTTTTTAATTGTTGATCTGTAGGTAGTTCACATAGGATTAGGATAGGATATAATTATGATTAGGATAGATTAAGATTTAAATCAAATATTCAAAATAGTGAAGGGCAATGTTGATCGTGAAAAGTATTTCTCGAACTCGTACTTTTAAAGAGAATATGATATATATATATATATACACATACACCTCTTCGTGTCTTAATTGCGTAACAAGTTAGTTATCAACATGTAATAATAAATTGTTATAAGCATTTCTCAATCAAGTTATTGGCACGCAGCGCAGTATGAGACGGAACTTTTTATGCTGAACAAAGCTTTCGAGTCCCCAGCAGAAAGCAACAAGGGTTGTAATGTTCCACCAAGCTGTTTAATTAGTTATCTTGAAAGGCTAATCGTGTGTTCTACCAGTTACATTATGTAAACAAAGGCGAAAAAGAAAAAAAGGACTAAGGGCGGGCATCTTTAGGTGTCAAATTATAAGTGAGAGAGAGAGAGAGAGAGGGAGAGATTAGGATTATCGTTATTACTATTACTATTTTCAATAAGTTAGAAAAACTTACTAACCTGAATCTGAATATTTAAAAGGGAACATCAAGCAATTCATCCCACCTTACGTTAGAGGCACCTCCACCACCTTCCTGAAGGACCCGAACATCCACGATTTGATCCCATCTGTCAACTTATCTGAAAATGTAAGGCCATTTTGGTCACTTGGAAGGTGCGGTTTTCACGTGCACACAGATAGATTTAACGGTGTTAGTTAGAGGGTTATCTGAAAAAACATGAGGGGCACGTTAAGTGACTTTTCTAAAGTTTAGGTGGCGAAGACGACCAAACTTAATGGTTGTTTTGTGAAATTTATCCTTTAAATAAGTAAATAATGCATTAAGATGTAACCAATCTGATCCGCAAGAAAAATACCTCCCAAGTAATAAAAAAAAAATTGTATGCAACAAAAATTGAAATGCAGTATCTTAAAAATAGTGTAAATTAAAATGTAGGATATGGGTTTTGAATTTTAAACACAACACAATTTCTAGGATTGAGACCGTTTTTATTGATGCTGCAGGTCATCAAATGGTTTTCTTCATATTGATTGTGACAGAGTTCGTCAGCCTCATGATGACCTTCAAACCCTTTCTAGCAGTAAAAACCTGAATGCAAATTAAGATTCAACTGGAACAGGCAAAAAAAAAAATCAAAGCATGTTACTCGTCGTATCCATATGTTTTCTGTTCAATAACAGCTAGACTTTGAATTCTGTCATAATTGGCGCCTGTTGGAATTTACAAGACGATTTCTGTTGTTTGATCAATATTATTCTGATCCTGCATAAAGGTAAATATATGTTCTACTGCATTGTGTATATTGATTCTGCTTCTCCTGGCAACATCTCATTTCCTCTGAGGATGATAATGTTTTGATAATACATGCGTTGGGTTCATTATTATTTCCCGAGAAAATTGGTGCAATGTCTGGGAAATCTTATATGCATGTTATTGCTAGCATCAGCATTTTTATTCTCTTTGTCCTATCGAGCAACACGATACACCATTGTCAGTTACTCAGTAAACTCTTGTTTTAGCGTCCAATTACTTAGCCAAAATTCACAAAGAGAAAGTTGTCCTGCATGCTGTTATCGCTGTCCATATTTATGCAGGAAACAAGAATGTGTCTGTTTTAAATTGCTCAAACAGGCAATAGTGAAATAAGTTTCTCCCTTATAATTATCACCTTCACACCACAAAGGCAAAATGGGATACGGAATAAATGCTCAATTCACCATTCTGATGGATTGAAACAATGAATATATTATGCCTTAATCACATGTAATTTTTTTTTTCTCTCTCTGTCTCTCACTTCACTTCCTTCTATCAGAACCAAGTGACATGAGTTCAAAGCTTCGAGTAAGGGGTTCTTCACGATTGCCTCTTGCTGCAGTGGTTCTTGAGAGGGATAAAGACCTGGGTTTCTCGAGATCAGATGCATGGACTCTTTGCAGAATAGATGGACGGCTGTTGCTGCTGCTGCTGCTTGGAACCAGACGGTTAGCACGAGCTAGCTGTTGATCATTGGGATCTATAGAAGTAGGCCGGCTGCTTGAGGCAATGCCTCTCTTTGAGGCGCTGCCATTACGAGAGGATGCACGAGCTTTCTCTAAATGGACAACCTGAAAATTGATCGAAAAAGTAATGGGGTGTCTATTAGCGAAAAATGAAAGTGAGAAAGTGACTCACTTTTAATATTTTAGGTGTTCATTTGAATACAAGTGATTGTGAGAGTGAAATGCAAAATAACTGCCATATAGGATTTAATACAATTTTAACTTCCCCTCAAAAAGTGGTGAAGTCACATGAAAGTGAAAAATTGTGGACCACTTTTAATTAAATGATTTTAACTATATTTATTAACGGATCTTATTTTGCCACGCCATGTTACCACTTCTACTTTGAATAATATTTTGTTATTTCAAACAAACATTGTATTTCACTTGCATGATGAGGTGGATGTGAAAGTCATTTGCGAAAAAAGTAACTTTCATACTTTCAATTCACTTTCAATTTTGCCAAACACCCCCTAATGTAAACAAACAAAACCAAATAAAGAAGACTAGGATTGTCTCAATCATTTCTTAATATAGCAACTGCCTTCACACAACTTCCTACACAAAGCAAGTTTCAAACCTTAAATCAATCGTATGTTCAGAATCACCCCGCAAATCTGAGTATTTGCCAATTTGATCAAGAATTTTCTGAAATGGGTTTAAGTTGCCCAGACAATTTTCTATAAGGGAAAATACCCAGTATATTCTTCAATAGCAACGACTCTTTATATCATATATAACTATCATATACTTGATTTATTTAATCGAATACTGCGGTAGCTATGTATTCACTTGTAGTTCTATACATAATTATTGTCCTGCTCATATTTGCCAATAAGTCTTGCATGTTTTCACACCTTAGCATAGTAGATCATCTATAGGAAATTTATGTAGAGCATTCATAGAGTTTAGGGATTTTATCAAGTTGCTTTAGGAATTTGCATCATTGTTTGCGTTCTTTTTCTGGAATTGGGTACATCAGAATTTGGTTGTTTTCTATAGAAACATCAGATTGTTGGCACCAACAAATTCTGTTTGTTAAAATCAACTAAAAATAACCCAAACACTAAAGATGATTGCAACGGTCTGACATTTTTTTAAAGAAAATAATTTACAAGGTGTACGTTGATTCTATGAAATGTTGTTGTATAGTAGACACATTCTCATCCTGGACATAAGACCTCTCATAATCTAATTTGCATGAATAACTACAGCAGTTAGAATCCTTGATTACACAACAGTATTGTTAAACATAAATAGCACTGACTGCAGTACAAATAATTAATGTAATGTATTATTGTCACAAAAAATAAAAATTAAAAAAGGAAAAAAGAAAAACGGGCCTGTAGCTGCTTTGATTCAGCAAAAATGCTGTAACCAAAAGCTCTTTAACGCACTTTACAACTTTGAGTCATAGTTCGGTCCACTTCAATATGCTTTGTAATGTTCTAAAGTAGGATTACAGGTCGGGGTTCGATCCTTCGGCATTTATTTTGCTTAATTGAATTGGTTTAACCAAGTTTAATCTGATACTATTATAAAAGTGGGTTGCTATGCTAAAACGTTTTTCCCAAAATGTCCTCCAACACATCCATCCATACATACATGAAACACACAAATACCCAATTTTTTATAATCTTACGATTGACTACACATCCATCCATTCATACATATATGATGACAAATGCATACTCAATTTTTCATAACCTCCATATTATGACCATCAAAATTTTAGTTAACCACCCACTCATAACATTCATCCACTAACTCTTGACACTAAATATAGCTTTATTCACACTAATGATGAAAAACGTTACAACTATTCATCTCCCACCAAATCACTATAAATAACAACAAAATCTTATCAAATTTCACCAACCAAAATTCCATTCATAATCAAAATTTAGATAAGGAAGAAAGAAGCCAAACCTACACGTCTCACAACCCACAAGAATCAAGTCCATCTCTCTCATGAATGGAACTCAATGCTCAAGAGTATATCAACTTGCCCCTCCAAACCTATATAATCATCTTCGACTACCCCCGTCTAAAACCTCAAAGACGCTGTCGATCGCGTGAATTGCATAACTACTGATGTATGTTTTAGAAGCAAACTAAGCACATCAATGCATGCGATTTTTTTTAAATTTATGTTTACCCTTAGTTTGGTCTATATCCGTAAAATAAGGATATGAATGTATTTATCATGCATTTTCAAATATGAATGCATTACAAATGCATGATTAGTTCACTCATTCTGATTTTGACTATTATTTTGAGAAATTTTGCTATTTCCTCTTCAAATATGAATGTCTATGCATCCTTGGTTTTTGGATTGTGGTATAGAAGCTAATGTGGTACATACTTACAATTAGAAGTTTTTGTTCTTTGGGCATGTAAGCCCATTTTTGAAATTCTCCTTTTTAGACTCTAGAAAATAAAATTCCCTAAATATACATTAATTTTTAAAATTCTCTTGAATATGTTGTACCCTCTATGCAACTACTGTTAAGCAGTTCAAACTAAGAAAAAAGGAATATAATTGGCAAAGGAGAAAGAACGAATATGTGTTTATGAATAAATTTAATAGAAGAAAATTTTTAACGCTAGTACACCCTTCAAATTTACATATCACTTATACTGTAAGCTCAAGCAATTAATTTGTTTAATTCATCAAGCGTATCTCATCCTCTCATTCTTTAATATTTGGTTTTTTAAATGTATATCATCCAAAAGTAGCATTTTGCTTTAAATTGTTTAAAGTTATCACACTTTGTATCATTTTTATAAAAAAAAGTTATAGATTTCCACAAACTCGTGCCAAAGAAAATCCCTAACATGATTAAAATGATCAAATACTAAACAAATCACTACGCCTTATTTCCATCCGAAATTGGTTAAAAATTGAAAATTGAAATTTCTTTCAATTTGTAGAAAAGTTCTAAATTTTAAATGTATTGTGATCCTTTAGTTTTAAAAAAAATCATGGAACACCTTTCGTTTTCTTTCTTGAATACTTCGGATGACACCTTTTGAGTCAAAAAAGACGACAAGTATGAGTACGTGCAACGCACGTACACTATACTAGTTTTACAAAAATTGCATTCTCCAATTAACTACCTCTGTAGTAAAGATCGAATAGCTATATTGATTAGGAAAATTTCTTGCAATGATAAAAAGTTTTCACAAGTCTTCAAATGATTATTTCTTAATTATTTAACAAGTTTGTTGTAAATTCTCCTGTCCTTATGCTTTCTTTCTTAAATTTTTATTGTATGTTTTCTTCTGGATTCTTGTATTGATATTCACTGTTCTAGCGACTCTTTAAAATTATAAAGTACTCTTTGATTTTGTAAGAGACTAGTGGAATATCTTTAATCCGTATCCTGTTTTTACCATGTCGTAGGCTGAGAATTTAAATTTCCCTAACGCACCCCTATCCCAAAGCGAAAACTGCTTAAGGTAGTAGGAGGTTGCAAACTTTGGATGTATACTGCAGCTTTAGTTAGAAGTTGGATAACAATTAGATCCAAATTATTGTAGCCTACAAGAACAATTAATATCAGAATCAGTTTCAAACATCTAATGACTTACAGCTTCCTTGGATGATGAAGGTGATTCCTCCAGAATTTTGAGCTTTGAATGATCACCATGACCGCCAGCACCTGAACTATTCCTTCTGGAAAATGCTTCAACAACCCCAGAGAATCTATCATGAATATCTTGCCCAGGTATAAAATGAAACAAACCAATAAATGGTTACATTTGATGCTTCATCCACAGTTGTGGTAAAAAACTTAAAAAGTTGCAGAGATATTCCAGGGAGAAACCTGATGTCTTTTCTGCTGCTCCTACTGATGGTCCGACAGCTCCACTTGTTCTTCCACTAGGTTGCTGGGAAAAAAAGGAGAACAATGGTATAGAGCATCCACTAGGTTGCTGGAAAAAAAGGATAACAATGGTATAGAGCATACAAGAATGCAGCATTATACTCAAAGTCAAGATTAATAAAAGGAGGCATACCCGTAGTCTAGCATTCGCACCAATTTGAGGGTACTTTAATACAGTCCAGTCAAATATATAATCAAACTGATAACCTACAATACAATAAGGTAAGAGGCATGGTTATTAAAAGAATATAAAAGAAATTGATCAAAAAATTGTTCCTATTAAGAAGCTGCATCAATGTTGAAGCAAGAAACAAACGGAAAAAAAACCAATAACATGATTTGCATCACCTTCTCGAATAAAAAGGTCGCGAAAAAGTTTCTTCAAATAAGTATAATCAGGCCTGTCATCAAACTTCAGGGATCGACAGTAGTGAAAATAGGATACAAATTCTGGGGGACATGATTTACAAAGCATCTGTATCATATTGTATATGAATTTAGTAAAATTGATACAACTAAAATTAATTTAGTAAAACTGATACAATTACCTCTACAGGAGTAACCATTTTCTTTTCACTGATTCTATCATACTTTTGCTTTTTAGTACCAGCTTTTAAGCCCTGCCAGGGAAGACTGGTCACAATAAATGACTCGTATTAATGATCCAACACCATAAAAAATGAGAAGAGAAAATAAAGAGCCACTGTTAGTTTAACACTAACCTTCCTCTTAGGAAATACATAAGCACATATCCAAGGGATTCCAAATCATCCCTTCTGCTTTGCTCTGTATACAGTAGGCAGTACCAACAAGAGAAACAGATATTTAGGCATAGACAGCAATACAAAAACAGCAGCAGCAACAACAACAAAGCTTTTTGTCCCACACTTTAGGGGTCACCTACATGAATCCTATTCTTCCATTTGGTTCTATTATGGGTCATATCTTCCATTAAGTTAACTACTATGGTATACTTCTTATTTGCTTCCAACCAAGTTCTTTTAGGTCTATAATCTCATCACTTTGCCCCAGTAACTATAATCTCATCACTTTGCCCCAGTAACTATAATCCCATCACTTCTATTAACAAGTACATTAAGAACATTAGATTATAGAAAATTATGACAATGGATTAATGAATCACAAACTCACCAACTCCAAGATGAGTATTAACACTTGCATATCTTGCTGTTCCTGTAAGATTCTTGTTTTCCCTGTTATTAAAAGTAGAAATACTTCAGCAACCCAAAAAAGCATGTATCTTCCATGCAAGTAATTCAAAAACTATAGTACATAGGCATGATTTTCCCTTTTTGATAAGGGCACAATATGCAAAGATAGTCTGACATGAAGAATGATGACAAACAGGTGTTAAATCTCTTCAAAGCATTGACACGAAGGATAAAGTGAATTTGCAGTGCACAGAAGAAAGTTATAATTTATAAATATAATTGAGCCTTTCCTCAAAATTCTGACCAAAAAAAAGTGAGGTAAGAGGTTTCGTTTGGGTTCTTTTTCTTACCCTTAGTGCTCCTTAAAAGTTGTTTTAAAAAAACCTTAGTGCTTTTTAAAAGTTCTATCAAATGATTACTGGTCACATCTTAAGCTCTCCCAGTTTGCAATATAATGTGTACATCAAAGCATTGAGAACTTTTTAATGTTGTTTCTTTAGCCCCTCCAACCAACTTGCTAACATGAAGGTACTGAATCATGGCAGAAACTTATACTCAAACTTTTTTCTCAATTTACACACAAGGGGATAAAAGATTTGTTGGGGTTGTTAGTGACTCGGTCTTGAGATCTTTATGAATCCACAATTGGTAATAACATTAATAATAACGCTCATAATATCACGGGTAGACAAACTTATGGGAAGATTTGAATGTTGTTTCTTTAACTCCACCCACCAGCTTTTTAAAGTAAAAGAAAATAAATTTATCCTATCAATATTTACATGCAACAAAAAAAACCATTTAGGTATCTCCCCCCTGCAAAACTAAAGAAAATTTTCAGCTTGGATTAGGATATCAGTTTAACTTTTTGTCATGTAATTTGCTGACATTCATAATCTATAGCAACTTGCAGATTGTTTTTCTTACTTAAATTTTACAAAAACAAAATGATTTTAAAACAAAGGAATCTGTTCCTCAGGTGGCATTCAGATTTGAGGATCAACACAGAAACAAACCTTAAGTCAAGTAACAAAATGTAACTTTGATAGTATTCAAGCGGTAGAAATGTACCGGACACAAGAAGAAACTTCCAAGTCACCTGTACGGTATGTGCTTATAGGTTTGAAGGTCTCTATATTTCTTCGCAAGTCCGTAATCAATGATATAAACCTACATGAGAAAACAGATTGTCAGAAGAGTATGCTCCAGTTTCATCACATTAACTCTTAATATCAGACATAGAGCCTTTTTTTTGTTTGGGGGGGGGGGGGGGGCACTAGAAACCCAGATTCTCCACCTAGTTTGGTTGG
>JBAKGM010000200.1:1001400-1039376 GCA_037177215.1 Asparagus racemosus | reverse complement strand
AAACACTTAGTATGATTGATTTTTTATCAAAATTTTACATATTTTATTTTTAATTACTCTTAAAATTTCATTTTTTTACAAAAAAAAAACTTAATTTTAAAAGAAAAAATAAAAAAACCTGGGCCGGCCTGGTACCCAGCCCGCTCGGGCCCGGCTTGGTCCACCCGGGTCCGGGCCCCGGTTTTGCCCGGCCAGGGCCCCGGTTTTGCCCGGTCCGGACCCGGTTTTCCGGGCCGGGTCGGGCCGGCCCGTTTGGACAGCCTTACGTGTCCCTGTACCCTACCTTTTACAAATTTGTCGTGTCCTGTAACCGCACCCATACCCGTACCAGTACCCGTACCCATGCAACCTAGCTTTTTGTTAACTTCCATCTTTCCAAATGTCTACCTGTGATTAGTGATCAACTTATTTAACCTTCCAACATCACTGCTGATATCCTTTGTCTCCATCCAGTCAATCGCGCTGATACATTTAATTTGGTTGTAAGGTTAAAGAGAGAATATTCTACTAATGGGTATGTATTAGAGCTTATCTTACTCGAATTAGCCATTGGTTGCTGCAGTTTATTGACAATAATAGGAGCACAAGTACCCTTCCCCTTTGTTACATGGCTTGTAAGAAAAGTAGCAACTAAACAACAAAAGGAAGCTCTTTAAATCAGTCCTTTTCAAGGTTTTAGGCATTTTTAATTCACCATGATTTACTTGTAGATAAAACAACCGAAGAAGATGAAGAGGTGGCATTGGCACTGGCAGCTTCTATGGAGGGTATAAAACATCCAATAGAGTCTCCTCCTGCTAAAGACGAGGAGCCCAAAACTGAGAATGAAGCTGAGACTAGCTCGATTGCAAAGCCCTCTTATCCTCCTCTACCTGAAGAACCTAAAGGAAGCAGGGAACTTCTTTGTAGAGTTGGAGTTCGCCTCCCAGATGGAAGAAGGGTCCAAAGGAATTTTCTTCGAACAGACTCTATCAAGGTAAATATAAGAAAAAGGGGTTTTAGATATTAATCCTCAAATATTCAAGAATTCCATATTAGTCTCTCAAATCTTTAAAATTGCTCACAAGTCCCTCAAGTCCAAAGGGGTCTTGCAGATTGATTCCTTGATGACCAAAATTTCCTAAACTTATGCCCCACCTCCCCCACCCCCACCCCCAAAATAATAATAATAATAATTAAATAAAAGAAAAGGGAAAAAATCTTTGTGTTCTCAAAAACATAAGCCTATGGCATGTTGGGAAGCGATTTGCAAGACACCTTATGATTTGAGGGACTTTAGAGCAATTTCAAATATTTGAGGGACTACAATGGAATTATTGAAGATTTGAGGGACTAAAATCTGAAAAACCCCAAAAAATAATCGATAGAGTGCCTTTATAGAAAATCATATAGGGAAATAGGGGAATGTTTGATCTAGCAAGAATTTTGATGCACACATTACTAGCAACTATCCGTGAAATCAGTATTGCATAGTGCATAGCATTGCATAGTGCATAGCAGTGCAATACATCAATGCAGACTCTTTCATGCAGTCCGCACAGATACACAGTACCGACTGCTTGATAGTTGGTGGTAATGTATGCATCAAGAATCGTGTTAGGTCATGTATATTCATCCCCTATCTACCTATGTGATCTTTTGTATAGTTGGCCCTCTATAGGATTTATTCTCTCCTAGATATACTATCAAAAGCTTAAACTTACCCATATGTCTATATCTCTGTGGTAATTTGTCCTTCTCCATCATTGTCAATATGCAGCTCTTATGGTCCTTCTGCTGCTCCCTCCTGGAGGATGGCGAAACTCGTCCTTTTCACTTTACACAAGCAATTCCAGGTGTATCGAAGAGCCTTGATTATGATAGGGAACAAACTTTTGAAGAAGCAGGTTTATCAAATTCGATGCTCTCTATGGCGTGGGATTGAGGAATAGTAAACGCACCTTTGTGCTTATGGTTTCTTTTGTGAACTTTTGTTTTTTGGGGGCAAACAAAATTGATTCATTAACTATTGCAAGTAATTATCGACAAATATACTTGTAAGTTAGTCTCTGAATCTTGTTAGTCTCTGAATCTTGAAGATCATATAAAGTATAATTTTTGTTTATTATGTTTATAAATGTTAAAAGATTAGTCTTATAGAACTTCAGAAATGCATTAGTTACCACCCAAAAAAAAAAGAACTTAAGAAATGCCTTGCTGGTGAACCATCCTGTGTGTGCTTTTCTAAACTGGGTACTCTAATTAGAAGCGTCTACTGCTTCGAGCTGACCTACATTACTTCTGTGACTCAAGGGAAAATCATTTTTATTCTGGTAGATTTGTGATGTTAAAAGTGTTTTATTTAGAGTTTTTTTGCTAGAGTCTGTGGAACATTGTTATACTTATGCTGAGATATGCGCCAACGTGTGAATTTTTGTGAGTAATATTACTTCAGATTGCATGGTCACGTTGGCATTGGTTGACGAGAGAAAAACAGGTTGGATATCAGTTTTGATCCTACTTAGCAAATTGAACTTGTATGATATGATTATATCCTTACAATTGTGTGTGCGCGCGTGTTTTTTTTTTTTTTTTAATCCAGTAATCTATGCACACGAGCGCTTTTCACTAAAAATAATTAAATAATTAAATACTAATAGATGACTATAGAGAGGATGGAATTGGGTCCGTGTGGAGGTTGATATTCCAACCAACCTAATATTTTTTTTTCGGATCCTCCAACAAATCCAATTGTCTTTTCTTTTCTGATACTCAATTCACCCACGCATCCGCCTTCAGTCTCTAACACACAGTGCATAACAAGCATCGCGTCAAAACTCGCCATGTAATTCAATTTCCTTCTCATCTAGCTGTTCGGTGTTTAGTTCTAGCAGCTGATCCTATCCTCTTTCAATTAAAGCTGCACTGCGAGTGACCAGAATCTAGTCCTCACAAGAGAGAGGAGAGGGCAAGGAGGGCGGTGACGGGACTCGGTAGGAGATGGGAGGAGGCGGTGACCGGACGCCGGAGGTTGGGGTGTTGGTGCTCATAATCAGGGGTAGTTCCGTCCTTTTCGGCAGGCGCCGCACCGCCACGGGAAAAGACACTTTCGCCCCTCCCGGAGGCCACCTCGAATTTGGTATGTCTACGATTTTTGAGTGGAGGCTCAATTGGTGAATTCAATAGTGTAGAGATGAATGCATGCATCTAAAACTAAAACATTATCTAATTATTCCTGTTCTTTCGTGTAACAGGCAGCTTTATATTGCGTAATCCTCATTAACTAGGATTAATTGCCCAACTTTGGGCTTACACTGGTTTGCGTATATACTAGTTTTAGCTATAGAAAACCCCACCATAACTTTTCGAGAGCTACAGTAAATCCCATAAACTTTTTTTAAACGGCTAAACCCCTCCTGAACTTCAGGAGTTATTGCACATAATTTCATGAACAATTTTATTTTACCAAATCTTATCTAAAAATTTATCTTTTAAACCACATATTAGCACCATCAAGTCTAGCGCATCGTTGGGTAAGCACATTGCAAAAAGGAAGACAAATTTACTTCTTAGTCCTAAAAAACACCTTTTTATTAAAAAGCAAAAAATAGGTAATTTTTCAAGATTGGAGAATTATTCTCATCTTTTTTTTGGCATATGCTTGCCACGTGAAATGTTAGAGCAGATTGTGCTATTTGGAGATTAAATGATGTTATAGCCTGCAAATGAGCTAAGTGTTAATCCTCCTTCTGAGGTTGACACGCGTCACGCTCCATGGCTAATCAAACGTGTTCAAGAGATAGATGACTCGAGCTACTCCTACGACAGACCGCATAAGCTGACAATTTGCGTAGCCGACTAGAAATGCGGTACTTGACGGTCTCCACACCAGATCGAGGCCACGAGCATTCGAACTCGGCCTACCATGCCACCTGAGAACTTGTGTAGCCGACTAGAAAGACGCTACTTATCGGCCTTCCACCAAAGCCGAGTCGAGAGGCGGTAATTACCTTGAACCCCTCGCTGACAGCCGACTGCTCTCGCATTAATTGCTCTGACAAAGTCATCATTGCTCTAATAGTCGTTATGACTCATCGAACCTATCGGCTCCAAGCACCTGCTGTCATCCTCACATTAAACGACCAGATGACTCACCTTATTTCGTGGCTAACACCGGTAAGGCAACTCCCCACTCAGCTGTCTGTCTGGACTCTGCCAAAGTTACCTGCCTGACCTTCTACTCCACTATAAAAAGAAAAAGTGTTGTTCAAGGTAAGGGGGTTGGTCTCTCTGCACTCATGCAACTCAATATATTTTCACTACTCACTTTTTAAGTTCCCACTCGACTACAAACACTGACTTGATCATCGGAGGAACAGCCGGAGAACCCAACTCTAGCCTCTCATGAGTTCTTCATGTGAGAGGAAGAACAGCGGACCCTAGAACCAATCATCTAAAGGAGTTTGAGGATCCTAACACCCTCATAATTCGCAGCTAAACCCCCTGTTTGATAGCGGACATCAACAGTGTGACATCCACCGTGAGGCATGACATCGTTCTTCATACAAAGTGTTTGGTTCTGAGCTCCCTGATCCTTATTGACTGATAAGCCCTGATAGAAGGATTTCTGCAACATCCTTAGAACATAAAACATCTCAAGATATACTTTTAATGACTGTGATTGTAAAACTCATGTGACATAAAATCTTGAGTTTTAACAACTTTATTATGTTATGCTTTTGTAGTGCCACAAGTCTTCATTGAAGCAAGCAGCTGAGCCGTCCCTAAATCGGCCGACTCTAACTAAATTGACATTGGCATCTTCCTAAGCCCACGGCATGTACCAAAAACCTTGGTGCCTATTCAGGGTAAAATCAAGGCGTGTCCTAGACTCGGCCCACTTCGACTCAAAAAGACCTTGGCATCTTTCTAAGCCCAAGACACGTACCAAAAAACCTTGGTACCCTCTCGGGATAAAACCAATGCACACGCCAACGCGGCTGACTCAAAAGACCTTAGCATCTTCCTAAGCCCAATGCACGTACCAAAAGACCTTGGTACCCTCTCGGGTTAAACCAAGGCACGCGCCAACACGGCCGACTCAAAAGAACTTGGTATCTTCCTAAGCCCAAAGCACATACTAAAAGACCTTGGTACCCTCTCAGGATAAAACCAATACACGTGCCAACACGGCCTACTCCGACTTGAAAGACTTTGGCATCTTTCTAAGCCCAAGGCACGTACCAAAAAACCTTGGTACCCTCTCGGGATAAAACCAAGGCATGTTAGCGGCACAAGAACCTTGATGCCATTACAAATAAGTTCAAGGCAGGAGGTCGAATCGCGATACTCCACGCTCATGCAGTCGAGTCGTCTCGACCTAAAGAACAGACGACTCTAAAGAACTGACTCATCTTAGTTACAAACCTCAAAATGAGGGCAACTACAAATAAGCACAAGTTCAGACAAAAGAAGTACGCCAATCAAGACAAAAACATAATTTTCATTCATGTATCAAAATGTTTACATCAAAACACACAAACATTTACATCAAAATAAAAAAGAAGAGGTACATAAGGTTCTCGGGAGACTCGACTCAGATCAGGAGTAGGACTGTGAAGCACAGTGCTCGGCTCAGGAGCTGGAGTCGGCTAAGAAGGAGCGTGGGTGATCTCTTCGTCTTCATCATCAACCCAGCTATACCCCGTGGAACCCTCTCCCGACTTCTCACCTCGCTCCTCTCCATCATCCACCTCCAGCATTAGTCCACCCCTTTGGTCTCTATCTCCATCAAGATATCGAGGCAAGTGACGACTCAGGAGGGGTAATGGAGACGGTCAGGCTTGGGTCGAGACTCGCGGAGAAGTTGCTCCAAGAGACAGTTGAAGCCGGCCTTGCATGCCAGGGCCACCTATAACTTGCTTAAGGGGTTGTCGCGGTATTCATCCACAATCTCAACCCAATAAGCCTCGGGTGGCTGAGGCGACCCTGCAGCATTTGCATTTCGACTCGTTGCCCCTCGGCGTCCTTTACCGTCCTAGCTGCCTCCTTCTTCAGCTTCTCATAGGCATCCACCTCCTCCTTCAGCTACACTTGGAGGTTCTTAATCTCTCAGCAAGCACCCTCAGCATGTTCACAGGTGATCCCACATTCTCGCCTCCCAACTTCAAGCTCATCCTCCAAATACTTCAGCTGGTCATCCCGCTCGAGGACGTCATGCTGGAGGTGGCCGATCTCTTCTTTGGTCTTCACGATTGTGGCTGACTGTTTTGTACGATGTGCCTAGAGCCCCTCAATCATTTTCTCCCAAGTCTCAAGCTCCCGACGCCATTACTATCGCTCTGACTCCAAGCTGCCCAATCGGCCTCCAGCGCACCAACCTTCTTCTCGACCTCCTCTCGGGCCGCCTTCTCCAGCCCCAGCTCCTCTTGCAGCTTGGCAGGGACGCCTCAAAGGTACTCGAGCCTAGAGAACAGCTCCTACTTGACCAAGGCTCCCCGTAGGAGGTAACCTTTGAGAGTGTGGTGGACACCATGCATCCTGGAGAGGATCTCATCATCGCGCTCCAAGTAGAATTGCTCAAAAGCTTGAGCCTGGGCTATCTGAGACTCCAAGACTGAACTCCTCTTGTCGAGAAACCTCTTGGGAGTGAACAGATAGTCTACAGACGGCTCCCTGTCATACCAAGGACCTTCCCTCGTCGAGCCAATCAGCCTGGCCCTCAGCTCCATCCACACGTTCAGATCAAGCTCTTCAATACAGTGGGAGATGGACCACTCAGAGCTGTCTCCTAGAACTGGAGCAATGTCAGCCATCATCATCGCCTCCTCTGTTGCTGGAGGTTGGGCCGTCCCCTCCTCAACAGTAACTGACGCCTCAGCAGGCTCTTTGCCGGGTCTATGGGCATGCTCATGGAGAGGAGCTTGGGCCACCTCGTCCTCAGCCCAAATCTCAGCCTCGATGGGCTTCACTGCCTCTCCCGACACAGACCGAGTAGGGGATGCTTCATCAAGCACTACAACTTCGGGTGGCTCGATGGGAGAACATTGGGGACTGAGCAATCTTGGCTGACTCTCGAGATCTGTATGGCAGCACTTGCCTCTGCCACTTCCCCGAGCCATTTCAAGTCGGCTCAGCACTCCCATGAGGACCTCAGCCGCTTACCTTTCTCCTCTTCTTCTTCTCTTGCCTCATGGCCTGAGTAGTAGCACTCGGCCCTGCCAGCTGAGCAATGATCTTGGTCGTACTCGACGCTATCATCTCGGCCCTCTGGCACTTTTGGGGCCTAATAGTTTACCCCGACTATGCATCATCCAATTCTTTCAGTGGAAGAACCAGAACCGCAGCATGAATGGTGTCCTCCTCTATCGATGGGACATGGGATACGTTGGCCGCTCGAAGCACAACCAACTCAAAGAGATTCCTCGTCTCGCTAGACCTAGCATAAGCACGAATCCTATCGAGCCCCTACCTCTCCTCATTTGTGAGTAGACCGGGCTTCAGCACGTCTCTCTTGATCTCGGGCCAAATTGGGCATGAAAAAATCGGATCAGCCCAGAAGACCCACATGAACCTCTCTTTCCAATCCTTGTTGGAGTCGGGTGCGTTCGAGATGAGCTTAAACTAGCCCAAATTCAAGAAATAGAAGTGCCCCTCCTTCTTTGCGGTCTTGACGCTGACAAGATGGCTGAGTATGCGTAGGCTCGGGTGGACGCCAACCCCATGGCAGATGACGATGAACCCCACCAACGTAGTGATGGAGTTCGGCTTGATCTGCGTAGGGGATACCCCGAGAGCTTCAAAGACTTGATGCATGAAAGGGTGGAGCGGCAGCCGGAGCCCATACTCCAAATGCTTCAAGTAGAGCGGCGCTCTATCACCGCCATGATGGTATACAGCCTCCAATCGCTTTGGCCCTGACAGCGTGAAAGCTTGAGGAAGATCGAAGCTATTGTAATAGGCTTCGAGCTCCGTCGAACAGAACTTCGAGCGAAACAGCCTGAGGAGATTGATACTCATCTCATTGTAGTTAGAAGTAGAGATGGTGGAAGCCATGACAGATCGTTGGAGAACTAGCTGGAGAATCGCCTGACTACAAAAAGTTAGGGTTCTTGAAATTCGGTTCAGAAAGCTTGCAAACAGAGTTATATGACCAAATCCGGACACATGTCACGATCAGAATGGCCGACTCAATCGAAATGGATGTCCAAGATCGACCTCAAAATTCAAACTGACCATACAGGAAACAAAGCGTTGTCCTTCTGTCAAGGTGCCACTCAGCTCAGAAATCAAAGCGACGACAGCGCACCATACCTGCTGACGTCAAAAGGTCACCTCAATAGCAACTCGTCACTTTCTCCATAAATGCACCTCGAAAGTTGCTAACCGACAACTATTTGAACTTTCACCCGTAGTCGGCCAGCCGAGTTCAAGTGAAAGGGGGCCACTATTATAGCCAGCAAATGAGCTAAATGTTAATCCTCCTTTTGAGGTTGACACGTGTCACGCTCCATGGCTAATCAAACATGTTCAAGAGATAGACGGTTGGAGCTACTTCTGCAACCAACAGCATAAGCCGACAACTTGCGTAGCCGACTAGAAAGGCGGTACTTGCCAGTTTCCACACCAGATCGAGGCCACGAGCATTCGGACTTGATCTACCATGCTAGCCGAGAACTTGCATAGCCAACTAGAAAGGCTGTACATGCCGATCTTCTACCAAAGCCAGGTCGAGAGGTGATAGTTACCTTGAACTCCTCACTGACAGCCTACTACTCTCACATTAACTGCTCTGACAAAGTCATCACTGCTCTAATAGTCTTTATGACTCATCCGACACAATCAGCTCCTGTCATTCTCACATTAAATGACCAGATGACTCACCCTCTTTCATGGCCAACACCTGTAAGGCATCTGCTGACTCAGCTGTCTGTCTGAACTCGACCAAAGTTACATGACTGTCCCTCTGCTCCACTATAAAAGAAAGAGGTGATGTTCAAGGTAAGGGGGCTGGTCTCTCTGCACTCATGCAACTCTCAATATATTTTCACTACTTACTTTTTAAATTCCCACTCGAATATAAATACTGACTTGATCGTCGGAGGAACAATCAGAGAACCCAACTCCGGCCTCTCACGAGTTTTTCATGTGCAGGGAAGAACAGCGAGCCCCAAAACCAGTTATCTGAAGGAGTTTGAGGACTCTAAACCCTCATAATCCGCAAATAAACTCTCTGTTTGATAACTGACATCAACAAATGATAAATTTTCATATGAAATTTAGAAAAATAAAATAATTCATGGAGCTTACGTGCAACAACTCCTAAAGTTCTAAGGGTTTGGTGTAATTACAAAAGTTAATGGGATCTGCTGCAGCTCCCCAAAAGTTCATGGGGGTTTTCTATAATTAGGAAATGAGTTTTTTTTTTTTTTTGAATCCGTGACCTTTTTTTAGGAGTTCACCCAACATCTTTGATTAACAAAGGAATACATAATTGGTCACATTGTCCTGAATCCAAAAGTAATTTTCTTAAAGAAGATCTACTTGTTACTTGGTAGAACACAAAAGAAGAACATCACTCTACCAAGAGACTCTTCAGATCCAAGATTTACTTAGTAGAACACTAAAGAAAAACATCACTCCACCAAGAGGCTCTTCGAATCCAAGAATCAGTTAACCTTAGAATCCATGGAAAAAAAATGTTAAAGATGAAAATATTATTAATAAAAACAAATAATATCTCCAGAGTTTACAATCCTCCGCTTAAAAAAATAGAAACACGTAATAAACTCCTTACAAGGCAGAAAGTATAAAATATTATCCTAAAAGACTCTTATATGATTGAGAGAACAAAACAGATCGAATTTTAGATTAATTCAGATTCGTTTACTACTCCAAAAAAAACTTCTATTTTATTATTAAAAATAGGAAAATGCCCAAAAAATGATTATTTAGAGGGAACTTCACAGATCTGATTGTCGTAAATCGAACTTTGGTCAGTTTGGATCATTTCATCGCGTCGAGATGGAAATTGTTCATATATTATGTGTCTGAATCAGCATCATGATTGGAGATACGAATGTTTCTTTGCAGTCATAGATTCATACAGTTGACATCAAAATGGCTTGCTTTTGTTGCTCTTGCTGTATGCATTCTCACTCTCTCTCTCTCCCTCCTCGCTTTCACCATGATACAGGTGAGAGCTTCGAAGCTTGCGCTGCGAGGGAAGTCAAAGAAGAAACAGGCCTAGGCATCAACAACATTGAAGTCATGAAGATCATCAACAACGTTAACTTGGACGGGCCTCCACATCCCTCTCACTTTGTCATCGTCTTGGTTCGTGCTGTGCTATCGGATCCAGTTCAAGAACCCGTTAATGTGGAGCCCGATAAGTGTGATGGTTGGGCGTGGTACGAGTGGGGTCATCTTCCAGACCCGCTGCTCCCGCCATTCCAGACGTTGGTGAGGAGCGGGTTTAATCCGTTCATACCGCCGCCACATCAGTTGGTGATTAACGCATGATTGTTTTGTACACAAATTTTAATGACATTGATGATTGTCTGTTTTTTTTTTTTAATACTGTTTTTGTTTGTTTAGAGTGTATCTTGCTTAAAATTAGCGGAAAAAGTTTTTGAATTTGTTGCCAAGGATGTGAAATTGTTTTTTTTTTAAATGGAGGAAATTAATAAATAAATTGTGTGTTGGATTCACTTGCTTTGGAAAAACTACAGTAAGATTACGATTTCGTAAACTGCAATTTACAGAGAGCCAAACAGCCTCGTGAACAAAGTATGAGAGAAGTACTGAATAATTTCTTATTTCTTTATGATCATTATGAGAACATTGTATGTTTGGGGTATTTGAGAAAACTATATATTAATCATGAATATTTGCTGTTCTGTGAGCTTTGGTGGTTCCTTGTGATCCTAGTAACATGATGAATATAGTTCATAAAAGATGTGATATGAGTTAAGACTCCTAATTCATACTCAAGAGTTGCATATTCATATTCAAACATTCAGTTTTTGTTTTCTCTAATAGCGCCATCAATCTCTCCCTCGTCTCGGACCTTCTTGGATGTAAAGAGAATTTCTTGAGGGGTACCACTTATGCTCCACAAAGCAGCAGTTGTCAAAGTTTTCCTAGCACTGCACTAAAGCTTTGTAGTTGTGGTGAGGGTTGAAGGTTTATAATTTTATATTCTGACACATTTATGCAGGTGGAGCATCTTTTTATGGGCCGAAACATGGATTCACGCAACAGTAATCCATATTATATTTGTGGCCAATTAATGTAAATTGAAACTAAATTGCGTTGATACCATGTCAAAGACGATCCTATATCAAAACTTAGTGTATAAATATCATATTCTAACAATAACAAGCATCTAATCACCAAAGTTATGAAAGAAAAAACAGAGAACTTTATATAGTATCGTTTTTTGCCAAAAACAAAAAAAATCAAGAAACAGATACAGAGAACTTGTCATTGTAAAGAGGCCTAGGCCTCATCCTAAGAACCTCAACCCTCTCCAAATAGTAACCATGGTAAGCATTTCCGGGCACCATGAATCCAAACTCCGTCTCCCCTCCCATTATCTGCAAAAAGAAAAGCTCAGCTGAAGGAGTCCATGCAACCACTGAAGCCACTTTCTCTATACAATCAAACATGCTCCAATCTTGAGGAGCATCCATTGGCATTACAGAAATCTCGTCTCTTTTCTTCTCTCTGTGACATATTAATGCTTCTTCAGCCATTTTAGATGCTGAAGTTGAAGTAATTTACGTGAAATTTATAGAGAGTTAAAGTTGGGGAGCTCGTGTGAGGAAAGGGAACAGTGCAAAGGGTGTCACGGGCTACTTGCCATAAGAACCAAGTCGTGAGACTTTTAAAGGAGGAGTTGAAGTATATTTGTCAAAGTCACACGAGGAACCTACGTGCTCACTGTGAGTTAATATGGAAATGTTTGAAGCTGTAAAGTTATTGCCGAGTATCTCACGAAAGTCGCTGTCAGCACGCAAAAGTTTTGAAAATGTAGTGAAGGTCGAGAGTTTTCTTTCCTTTTCTTTCTCTCTCTCTCTCTCTCTTTTTGTGGAAATCCGCTTTAGAAATTTGTGATCATTAAGATTTGAATATGGATTGCTCAAATAACATGCCAAAAATCTCTGACACTATACAAAAACTCCAAAATTGCGAGGGTTGAGAGGTATATTTTCATACTCATAGTTAGGACCGGAAATGAATCGAATACTGAGATATTTGTATCTGTATTCATTTAAATTTTCTAGATTCGAATAAAAATTCGAATATCATTCTCTAATTTTCTTCGATTCGAATTCAAATATCACTATTTGCAGAATATTCAAGAATAATTATCGAATACTAAAGTATATTTGTTTGATTAATAATTTATGTTTTATGAATATTAAATAATAATTAAGTAGATACTTTTATTTGATTAAAGTAGTGTTTTCATTGTTCTAAGAATTTGAGATAACATTTAAATTCATAAAACATTTAAATTCACATTACAGATTTAGATAACATTTAAATTCATAACTGAAAACCATTCCTTCATATCTATAATACCTAAATCTGTAATGTGAATATTTGGTTTAAAAAATAGATTTGGGACTTGTCAAGTCTCTCAAAATTAGTACGCAACTAAAGTAAAAATTGTAGGTGGGTCAAGAACATAACATCACGTGTGTGATTAATACAAGTTATAAGTGAACAAATATTTGTCGAATAGTTTATTAAGCAAACGAATCGAATATAGCTATGGTTAAATTCTATTCGTTTATGAACAGGAAACTAAAAACTATTTATTTATTGTTAAATGAACTATTAAATCGAATATAACCAAATATTTAAGCGAATAAATACGGAAGTATTTGTTAAATATTCGGTTTGCTTCCACCCCTACTCATAGTATCCAATTGTATCGCTCTTTTCACCAAAGATATGTTAACTTCTGAATTTGCGTACAAGAAAATTTTGTGCCTTGAGTTAAGGACAATTATCTCTTTGGTGCACCATTAATACAATAGATTAAAAGTGCATTATAGTTTAATAATAAGGAGCAATAAGCTAGTTATATGCCAAAGTCAATTTTTGGAGAAAGTACTGGGGCATCCTAATATATAGCATTAATGATGAGATACTTACGCTTAAATCAATGAACTTGGATCTGTTCATTGATAAGGGTGAGAAAATATTCAATTGTTCTAACCTACAGTCTTATGGGTATACATCAAAGATATGTATTTGGATCAATGCACGAATCACCCATAAGTATCTCTTCGGTACACCACTGTATACTCTTGTTAGGAATACATATCTTTTTTGCGATGTATCATTAAAAATCCGAAATACTTTCTCCATCTCAAATTTTGATTCTTTTTTATAGTTATTACCGACTGCATTTATCACTACAGTTGACAAGGTGCCTTTTTCAGCTCTGACTTAGATACTTGGCAGTTGGCCTGAGCTACGTGTAAGCCAAACAGCAAAAAATCCTATGAACACTTGGCTTCCTCATCTCTGAAGGTGGATCTCTAAGTGGAGAAAGATCATAGTATTTATGAGACCAGCAACCTCTAGATTTGACCATAACTGCTACCAATTAATTGCATTTTATCATTCAAGTTGTTCTTAATACAATCCTGCGCCTGTAAAGTCGCATCACATAACGACATAATGTCATGAATAATCAATTAAATTTTGAAGAAACTATCATAAATTTTGAGATTTTTTTAGATATCATTAATTTTTTTTCAGCTAAGTAGAAAATTTCATTGAGTGGTCGGTTCTGATCTTCAAACTAGGCTCTGACCAATTTTTGTTTAATTATAATAATTATTATTATATAGTATTTTCTCAAAAAATTTATTATTATAAAGTGATTAAATCAATCCCAATTATTGATTATCCCAATTTTTGATTAATAAATCATAGTTCATAAACTAAATATGAAATGTACTAAAAAATTTATGTTGAACATTTATGGAATTACGATTGGTATTTGAGAATTCTAAGATGTGGACTGGTCTAGATCCAAGCTGATTTCGATTTGGCTCCAAGCGTTTGGGTCAATCCATGATCTACATATTAGACCCTCGGTTCAGGCTCCTAAAATTTTTGAGTTAAAAGCATATTGTTTTTTAACTAGACTAGTATAGTGTACTTGCGTTGCACGTAGTCATACATGTCTTTTTAACTCAAAGGTGTCATCCGAAGTATTTAAGAAAGAAAAAGAAATGTGTTCCATGATTTTTTTTTTAACTAAAGGATCACAATACATTTAAAATATAGAACTTTTCTACATATTAAAAGAAATTTCAAATTTCAAGTTTTTTCCGATTTCGGATGGAAATAAGGTTTAGTGATTTTTTTAGTATTTGCTCATTCAATCATGTTAGGGATTTTTTTTTTTTTTTTGCACAAGTTTTTAAAAATCTTTAACTTTATAAAAATGATACAAAGTGTGATAACTTTAAATAATTTAAAGCAAAATGCTACTTTTGGATGATATATATTTAAAAAGCCAAATTTTAAAGAATGAGAGGGTGAGATACACTTCATGAAATAAATAAAATAATTGTTTGAGCTTATAGTATAAGTGATATGAAAATATGAAGGGTGTACCAGTGTTAAAATTTTTCTTCTCTTAAATTTCTTCATAAACACACATTTGTTCTTCCTCCTTTACAAATTATATTCCTCTTTTTCTTAGTTTGAACTACTTAACGATAGTTCCATAGAAGATACAACATATTTAACAGAATTTAAAAAATTAATGCATATTTAGGAAATTTTATTTTCTGGAGTCTAAAAAGAAGAATTTCAAAAATGGGCTTACATGCTCAAAGGAAAAAAAAAAACTTCTAACTGTAAATATGTACCACATTAGCTTCTATACCAAGTACAATAAACTAACCAAGGATGCAAGACCTTCATATTTGCATTCATATCTAAAAAGGGAATAGAAATTATAGTCAAAACCAGCATGCGTGAATTAATCATGCATATGTAGTGCATTCATATTAGACAATGCATGATAAATACATTCATGTTCTTAGTTTATGGATACATACCAAACTAAGGGTAAACATAAACTTTAAAAAATCGCATCCATTGATATGCTTAGTTTGCTTCTAAAAAATACATCAGTAGTTATGCAATTCATGTGATCGATAGCATCTTTGAGGTCCTGGGCGGGGTTAGTAGAAGATGCTTATATAGGTTTAGAGGGGCAAATTGATATACTCTCAAGCGTCGAGTTCCATTCAAGAAAGAGATGGACTTGATTCTTGTGGGTTGTGAGGCGTGTAGGTTTGGCTTCTTTCTTCCTCATCTAAATTTTGATTATGAATGGATTTTTGGTTAGTGAAATTTGATAAGATTATGTTGTTAGTTATAGTGGTTGGTGGGATATGAATAATTGTAACGTTTTTCATCATTAGTGCTAACAAAGTTATATTTAGTGTCAAGAATTAGTTGATAAATGTTATGAGTGTGTGGTTAAATGAAAATTTGATAGTCATAAATATGGAGGTTATGAAAAATTAAGTATGAATGTGTCATCATGTATATATGAATGGATGGATGTGTAGTCAACGGTGAGGATATGAAAAATTGAGTACTTATGTGTTTCATGTATGTATGGATGAATGTGTTGGAGGGTATTTTGGGAAGAAATATTTTAGCATAGCAATCCACTTTTATAATAGTATTTGGGTTGTGAGACGTGTAGGTTTGGCTTCTTTCTTCCTCATCTAAATTTTGATTATGAACGGAATTTTGGTTGGTGAAATTTTATAAGATTTTGTTGTTATTTATAGTGATTGGTGGGAGATGAATAGTTGTAATGTTTTTCATCATTAGTGTGAATAAAGTTATATTTTGTGTCAAGAGTTACCGAATGAATGTTATGAGTGGGTGCTTAAATAAAATATTGATGGTCATAAATGTGGAGGTTATGAAAAATTGAGTATGCATGTGTCATCATCTATGTATGAATGGATGGATGTGTAGTCAATGATGAGGTTATGAAAATTTGAGAATTTTTGTGTTCCATGTATGTATGGAAGGATGTGTTGGAGGGTATTTTAGGAAGAAATTTTTTAACATAACAATCCACATTTATAATAGTATTAAATTAGACTAGTCCACTGACCATTGAGCCTAACTGGATAAGCAAGTACGACCCAATTAGGACTAGAATACAAATCTTATTAGAACATTCTGCATGGGATTGAGCAATTCCAAACCATAAATGAATAGTTCAAATCTCCAAATATTTTTCCTACTCTTGCCATGAATAATTCTGAAATACTCTGCAAACATAGAGAATGTTTTGATAAGGGTACCCCTAGAAACTACCTTTAAAATAGAGTTATTTTATAGAAACCATCTTTAATTGCCAATTTATATGTAAACCACCTTTATACAGTTTTTGGTTGAGAGCAACCAACCAGACTCACTTTTAAGTCAAGTTTTTTTGTTATAATAGTTAGATATTAAATATCAAGTAGATTAGAGAGATGTTTCTTATTTGAGGTTAGGTGTGGTCAATTATCGAAAAAACTTAATTGTAAAGTGGGCATAGTCAGTTGATTGCAAAAAAAAATCATTTAAAGGTGATATATGTATAAATTCAAAAACTAAAAGTGATTTATGTAGAATGACTCTTTTTTTAAGATGGTTTCTAGGGGGAAAACCCCTTTTGATAAAACTTGGCTAAATTGTACAGAAATAGCATAAAGTTTTCTATGTTGACAATTAAATACCACAAGTTGCATTTTTGTTAAAAAAATACTATAAAGTTTCTAAATTTTGCACGTTACTGTCATCGATCATGCAAACATGGAAATTTTCACCCAAACGTTTCTCTATGATACTTACATACTAATTTTAGAGCTTTCTAACCATTAATATTTGTTAAAAAATTTTTAGTAATATCACAACTCTATTTTAAAGTAGAATTAAGATAATTTGAAAAAGAAATTTGGTTAATTTAATGGCAAATCTAACGAATATTATTACTTAAAGAAACTTAAAATTAATGCGTAAGTATCATATAGAAATATTTGAGTGAAAATTTCCAAATTTTCATGAATAATAGCAGTAATGTGCGACTTTTAGAAAAACTATGGTATTTTTTATTAAAATTCAATTTGTAGTATTTAATTGTCAGAATGGGAAACTTTATGATATTTTTTTTAACAATTTAGGCTAAATTTTATACTCAAAAATTTCCCCTCAAGCCAACCGGAGGGTAGTTTCGTCATTTACGCTCCCATAAATCCCAGGTATACACAATAGTCACAGGCTTCCGGCTCGGGAACAGGCACGGGGTAGGCGCCGGAGATACGAAGAGAGAGGCGTGGGATCAAAACTCCAGGTTCGTCTTCTTTTCAAATTCACCCCCCAAAAATTTCTCAAATTCCCTTCCATTTCTTTTTTCATTTTGACCCTCGTCCCTTTCAATCCTCGCGAATGATCATGGCGCTCCTTCTAGGGTTTCAAAGCGGCGATCGATGGGGACTAGGGTTCCGGTCCCGCATTACCACCACCTGAGACCGTCGAATTCGTTCATCGAGAGCTCGCTGCACGATCTCAACACTGTGGATGGACGAAATGGGGAAATTGAGGGGATCAGTGATGTGGATCGCGATGCAGTTACTGAGGATAGCTTGGATAATGACGATGAGTCCAATTCGGTGGTTTGCTACTTGATTCTCCTTCTCATTTTCTGATTTTGGTCATTACGCAGTAATTTCTCTTTAATGGACAAGTATTTAGTGTGTTTTTAAGATTAAATTTGGTTACTTGGGGGCGAAGTTTAGCTTTTGTGGTGTTATTCATGAGTATTTAGTATATTTTAGTTTACAAATCATGTAAATGAGTGTTGTTGCAACTACACACTTTACGACTTGTTCTTCTTGTTGAGATGAATGGAAACATGTTGGAGCTGCTGAGGGAAAAGCATGGAGATGGTGCCCCTCCGTGAACCCGAGGTGTAAGGATGAAGAATGGTTTTGTAAGGTTGGGGATTTGGCTCTGATGTCATGTCAAGAGTTGAGAAATGATTTCTTTTCTTATTGATCATATGCCATGTATATATGCAAATATTGGAAACGATCAATAAAAAGTACTATAAAGTGAATAATCAATGTTTTAGAAGCGAAAGGCGATGTCAAAGCTATGAGGTCCTACGTTGCCTGAAGCGAGAGATGCCAAAAAGGTGATTGCCTTCATGAACCAAGGCGATAAATGTTCGAAAATTCATAAACATTACAAACAATATGCAATCAAACACAATATCAATAAATCACAACATGACAAAAATTTTACAACCAAATTTTGGAAATCACAACTTATGATACCTCCCAAGGCATAATCCACCGAAATAAAGTAGCAAGTAACAAATAGTGAGTAGTGATACTAACTAGCACACTAACTGACGTGGATGATTAAACAACAAAGTTTGAACTTTCAAGGTTCAAATTGTGGCATGTCCTCAAAATGGTATATATAGGCAATAAGGTGTATTACAACAAAGTAGGAAAAATCAACCAAGAAAAAAGAAAGAAAAAATTCAAAAAATAAAACTCCTTTACTTTACTGGACACCTCTCACACCCTCAAAATTTTAAAATATAGGTAAACACCTTTCGTTCCTTACCATACAAATCTTAGGCGAGGGCCTGAAGCGTCAAGGCGAGTGCCTGCTAAGCGAGTGCCTGCAGCGCCAAAAGGCGCTCGCCTTAGTAACCTTCATCGCCTGGCAGCATGCAATGCGCTAAGGTAAAACATCCCCTTGCCTGAGCACCTGAGGTGTTAAAGCGCATCATTTTTAAAACACTTATAAAAATAAATGCCACGTATATATCCAACTTCATGTGTCTGTTCACGAGAGTGGCAAGTTTAAGCCCACCAGTGAACATAAGTTGCATGTTCCGATCTCTTGAGTAAGGTACATAGTTATTATAGGCTTATAGCTTAGCAATATTAGCACCAAGGTTTTAAATATCGGCCGATAATATCGATTTATCGCCGAGTTATCGGATTTGAACCCCTCATGCTATGATAAGTTCAGTTTTAAACCGGTTATCGTTTTTGGATGTTTATCAGCGATAATGCGGCGATAAAGTGAGATATCGGTGAATTTTATCGGTCTAAAAATGGGAATTATCGGCAATACTTTGTTTGCTTTGGGTTTTGTTTTCGAGCAACGGGCAGGTATTCAAGAAGCGAGTTTCTACAATTGGTTAGTGATCCTAAACATGCTTATTTACATTTTGGTATGTTTATATTTCATTAAGAATGGTTAGGTTACATTTTAGGATATTATATTAAGTATATACACCATCCGATATGTCACTCCGATAAATGCTACTTATCCCCGATATCCGCTATCCGATATGGATTTTGACCATCCGATAAATCCTTGATAACTGATATTTAAAACCTTGATTAGCACAAACTAACCAAATTAGTGTGTTCTGGTTTGGCTTCAGGAATCTGATCTTTTCTTTAATGGTTCAGTTCCAAATAGTGCAAATTAGTGTAATATTCTGGGCTCAACCCTAGCCAATATGCAATATGTATTCAACCTGCAACAAGAACACCACAAACGACTGCCCTCCTTTCTTGCATGTCCGTTATCTTGTCCACTGCATTTTTATCCTAATCATTTTTAAACATAATATTTTTTTATATCTAATGGTGTTTTGATGGAATTCACTGTTTGTTCCCACTCTGAAGTGTTTGACCTGTGCAACCAAAACACGTAATGGTTGTTTGAATTCTTAATGTTGAAAATTCCTATTGCTTTGACATTCCAGCGTGTTATTCCAATTGTCTGCTAATTGCTTAAGTAACATGTGCATACATAATGAAATGCTTTGGCGTTCAAGTGTTTTATTCCAATTGGCTGCTAATTGGTTTAGAAACTTGTCAGGACTGCATACATGATTCATATAGAAATTCATTACCCCTCCATGATGCTGGAGTAGATGAAGAACGTGCTGCGCTTGAGAACAGCGGCAGATCACCCTGTGTACCTTACAGTATATTGTCAATTGATGGTAAGCCTCTGCATTTTGTTCCTTGAGTCTAGTTAAGGTTCACACTTCTTGTCATTTTACTTAGATATCTTCATTGGAGCTGTCACTGTACTAATACAGATTTCTACTTCTAACATTGCTAGTTAACTATCAATATTTGTGACAGATATTTTGCCAATTGAAAATGCAAGAGCAAGATTCTTACAAGTAATAGTAGATAATTTCATCAACGAACATGTTGTTGAAGTGGAAGACACTCCAGACGTTAGCTACAATCATGGACACGATAAATTAAGCAAACGAAAGCCGCGAGATGTTCAGTATGAAGGTGACCCAAGGTTTGTTTTGCCCTTGATGTATGTGGCAAATTTGTACGAGACTTTAGTTAATGATGTGAATGTGCGACTTTCTTCCTTGAATGGAATTCGGGAGAAGACAATTGGGGTAGCTCTTGAAGCAGCTGGTGGTTTGTATAGGAGGCTAGCAAGAAAGTTCCCAAGGAAAGGTGTGAATTGTAAATTGCATAAATTAGTTAGATTGGGTGATCTGTTTGACATGTTTCTTTCAAACTTTTTGCTGCCTTGATATTCTAGGACCTTGTAGCTTTAAGAGAAGGGAACTAGCAACCTCTCTTGAAACACGCACAAGATTTCCGGAGCTAGTAGTACATGAAGAGAAACGTGTTCGCTTTGTAGTAGTCAATGGTTTGGTGATTATTGAGAAGCCGGACAGCATGAATATGGAGGATGCAGAATGGTATGTTCCAGCCTAATTTATTTCCAAAGATCTATCAAGTATATGATTAATTGATGTGTCATCTGTGATCTAAAATGTGTTCAACAGCATAAGTTGACAAACAGCCTGATCAGGGATCAAACCAACTAGGGAATATAGCTTGGATGCCTGTTTTTTTCCCCTCCCTTTAGGTTTTCAGCATCATTTACTATAAAATGTCATCGTACTATTTTTAAAAAATTTATGCTACTACTTCAATGTATCATTTCTTCCAAAAAAGTATAAATCAGCTGAAAGTAATTTTGTTAAAATATATATTTCAGAATGCTATGTTTTGCGCAGACAATTCACATGGTTCTAGAAGCAGGATGTTGGAATTTTGTTACTGTGAGTTCCACATTCCAATGAAATATATATAATTAGAACCACAATAGGACATCCTTGTGGCAAAAGTGCAAAATGCTACCATCTCATGGATGAGTGTTTTATTGAGAAAGGCTGAAGTTGTAGGATTGTAGCTTTCTTCAGCTCACTTGTGTGGGGAGAAAAGTCCAAAGTGTGAGGTTTCACGAACCAAGTCAATACTGATGTCCACACTAGCATGAAACAGATGCAAGCTATGGCTTTTATGTGGAGTTGAAAATAAATTCCCCTTTTATAAGATAGTAGCATTTTGCAACTTGTTAGCTTTTATCAGATTAGAGTCATTACACTGATGTGCTTGGACAGCGACCACTATTATTCTCAATGTTGGTTCAGCTAAGCTATTCCCTAAGCCCGCAAGCCTATTGGTGTGATGTAAGCTGTGGGACCCACTGAGTGTAGCGCGTTGTTTGGCTCAAACCATTGCCAGAATCAATTAACCGACGCTACACTTGAGTCTTTGGCTTTACTATATAAACCACTCACACTCTTACTCTACCACCGATGTGGGACTAAACTCTTGGGGCATCACAGAGGGAATTCCAATGTTAAACTAAGCATATATTGCAATGGGAAATGTCTGCCACTCAAGTCAAAATCGGCAATTATGTCTATCATTCTGCATGGTACTCGTAGAATCTTGAAATGAGGCAAAGTGCAGTGAAACATGACTAGTCAGTATTTACTTTCAGCTCTGCTAAATAGGGAGAACATATAGCTCACAATCCTCAGATAATATGCAATTAAAGCTTGTATATTTGATATTATGTTGGACGGAATTCAAACTCTCTTTAGTACATCTACTAGGTTCAAGCGGTTAACTGGCCGTCCTGAGGTGTCTATTTCTGCAAGGGATTATAAATTTTATTCCCCGCGTCACAAATATAGGCGGGTTCCATCACAATCCGTCTCTAACATCCCTGGGCTTGCAGTAAGTTCTGCACCAATTTTTAATGCCTTTAACACTTATTTGTCATTGAATAATATCTCAGACCACTGACTTCTGATCTGTAGGGATTTTCAGCTGCTGATAGCTCGTCTCCATTAGCAAGTCCTACAGGATTCCGTCCTCTCAGTGAGGTGACGTTTTATTTTGTCTTCTAAAAATAGTATTTATTTAACTTGGCGTTGTTTGCAGATCTTAGTATATTTTATTCTTTTAAGCCTTAGCCACTTGTTCTACTTTGAGTGTTTGGTGCAAACTGGACCCTGCAGATATAGGATTGTGAATACTACTATACTAACCCCTGTAGTATGCATGGGCTCATAAAATGATAATTCATGATATATCTTAACTTAATCTGGCCCTCTTTCCACTGTAAATGTCCTAAGTTTCTTTTTTCTAATAATTTCTATCAGGTCCCATTGCCTATTTTATGGGAGACTAATTTAAAGCTTATTATGTAAACAAAAGCCAATTCTTATTCACTACTGTAATAGAAGATAGCCTTATTTTACATCAATGACCTAAAACATTTTAATGATCTTCAATGTCACCACTGCACTCCCTGCATCAAATGTTTCTGATTGATTTTTTGCTTTGTCATTGATTAAGGAGGTGCCAATTTGGTTTGACTACCTTAAATAGAATAGTTGAAGCCTACCATGTCAATTAACTCAATTCTACAATCATCCTGTGTTCCTACAGATTCACCAGTACAAGAATATGAATTCTCATCTATTTCCATGTACTTATGTGCAACAACTGAAGATACCCAATTCCACACTTTAGATTTTCCAACCAACCATAGATAATGTCTGCTACTAGTATATTACCTGGTTACCATCTATGTTCTACCTGAAATAACCCAAAGAAAGAAAAAATTAGTTACAACTTGTAATTCAGGGTAGACCAAAACCTTGGTAGATACCTGTTAAGTGATTAAAAAAAGAAGTTTTCTGTCTTGGACATTGGTGAATTCTCAAAGCCTTCATACATTAGTGAGTTCAATTTTGATAAACTCAAAATGAAGAATCTTGCAGCGAGGGATCTCTTAATATAACCGCAGATGCTTGAATGAGTTGCTACTAGCTGAATTCACCAAACCCCTATATGATGATAGGTAGAGTGAGTCCCTGGGACTGTGTAGAATCAAAGTCTCAGTAACACGATTGTGTATGGGCTGCTTCCTAAAGTTCCAGACCAGTATCCAAGTTAAGAAGAACATACTTATTTATGGCCAATTTGCTAAAAACATCAAAAACTTTGAACTTTAGTTTTAAATTTTAAGTACAAGCTGCGAATAGAGATGGAAGGGATGTTGATGAAACATAGAGCTGCCAAGTGAAAGTGTCTGCAGACAATTAGTTTGTTAAAGGATTGATTTTTTGGGTAAGTGTTCACAAAATCCCTGAACTTTGGTGGTTTTCATACAGAACCCCCTAACTTTGGGGTGTCTCACAAACACCCCTAAACATTCAAATTTTCCCACAGATCCCCTAACTGTGTTAATGGATCGACAATGACTTATTTCGTGGACAATCAAAGTAATGGCTGGCAACCCTATTCATACCATTAGGGGGGCTGTTGGGGAAAATGAAAGTTTAGGTTTTTTTTGTTTTTTGTTTTGTTTTGTTTTTTATTTATTTATTTATTTTTGGGGACACCGCAAAGTTTAGGGAAGTTGGGGGTGGGGGGGGGGGGGAGGTTGAGGTGGGCTTCATTGGAAGCCCCCTCACCCCCTCCAGTTTGTGTAATTTACCCTTAGTTTTTTTTAATGCTAGAGAAAGTTCTCCCACCAAGTAGTTCTGTTGACATTTTTACAATTTTCATGAGTTGTAACTCATGATTTTTGTCCCTTATCGTTCATTTGATCATATGATAATTAATAAGAACTACAAGATTCGGGATTTTCATGGGTTATAATTCACAATTTTGGAAATTTCATTCATTTCGTCACAAGGCTAGGTAATTAAATGTACTTCAAAATTAAAAATTTCATTAGACTATAACCCACGATTTTGGCAACTTTCATTTGTTTTGTCTCGAGGGCTAGTAATTATTTTATTTGCACATCCTTTGGTTTGATTTCATCCTAGAATGAGAATGTAAAAAAGTACATAACGTACTTTTTCTTATTTTATTAGCTTGTTGCAATTTGTTTATGTGAATTATATCACTCCTACAATTATCTATTTGCTGTGACAATATCCCGGATTTGAGGATGAGGAAATAGTGGATTCACTCGCTTTCTTCCTTCCTGTCCGTAGTTTAGTATGATGAAATTTTCACTTTTCTTTGATGAAGTGTTTGAACAAATGAGATACTTTGCAATTGACATGAGACCCAGGACCTAATTTAATAAGTATCTTATCGGACACTTTAAAAGGAAATTGTAATTCTCAAATTCAATAAATAGATTTAAGCTACTCCGATTAAAAAGGGAAATTAAGGAAAAAAAATCCATAAAAAGAGCAACTCAAGTGATTCATGGGCGATAACCTATGATTTTTATCAGTTTTTGTTCATTTCTATCCCACGACAATTGATTATGCATATTTCAAAATTCATGATTTTCATTAGCTATAGCCCACAATTTTCAAAATTCGTGAATTTCATGAACTATAACACATGATTTTTGTCCGTTTATGTCTGTTTCAATCTAATGGTATTTAATTAGTTGTACACTTCAAAATTCACAATTTTTATGGGTTATAACCACATAGTTTTTTGTGTATTTTCATTTGTTTCTACCCAATGATAATTAATTATGTATTTTTCCAACATTCATGAGTTTTATGTGTTCTAACCCATGATTTTTGTTAATTTTCGTTAGTTTTGACCCAATGAAATATAAATTATGTGCACTACATAATTCCCAATTTTCATGGCCACAATTTTATTCATCCTAATAGCAATGAACAAAACATATTTCAAAATTGTAATGAAAAATAAGTGTGTGTACTCAAAATTCGCAATGAAAAATAAGCATCGTCGAATTGACTCAAGAACAACAAAGCATTGTGGAATTGATGTACACCCTTAATAAGAACATGATAATCAGGTATAGGTAATTATCTGTCAAATTCAAAACAAATACAAGAGGCTCTTCTCCATAGATGTCTTTTTAACAAATTCAAGATCAAATGGGTAGTTGGCATGGTGCAGGCCTGGACATGCATATGATTTTACCTACGTGCTCATGGATTTTAATCATGACAAGGCATGTTTTTTTAAAAGAAAAAAGAAAAAAAATTAACTACTGTCAGTTCTTATGGGCAGTGTTATCAATGCGCAAGGAGTAATGCGGGGTGCAAAGTCCCTATACGTGTACATGCGCAAAGCGTAATGTGAAGCGTGCGCCTGAGTGAAGCAAGGCGCACACCACACACATAAGTTTTGAAGATAGATAATCAAGCACAAAAGAACATGTTTATGAATTTTCTTCTCTTAAAAAAATATGTCAAGATATATAATATCTACTACCAATCACAAAAATAAGGTCTTAATAAGTAATGCTAACACAATCCAACATAGTAGTGAAGTTCATAACTTTGTAAGTCAAAAGCCCTAATTGGTTTATTTAGCTTTTCGGGATGAGTTATCAGTATAAGGACCCAGTTGAAATGTTAGAGAATTTTTTTTTGAGGATATATCTTGCATGCACCTTGTGTGAAGCACAAGGCTCGAGTGAGGCACAAAAGGCGATGCCGCATTAGATGCGAGGCACTTCCCCGCGTTGCTGGGCACATGAGGCACACTCAGATGCGCGACTCTGATAACACTGCTAACGCGCACTGGATATGGTGTGTTTTAATCTTCAGGAGTTGTGTTTTACAAATCTGATTGGGATTTTATAACATTGTTGCAATGTTTTAGTGA
This sequence comes from Asparagus racemosus, assembly GCA_037177215.1. Classification (NCBI taxonomy): domain Eukaryota; kingdom Viridiplantae; phylum Streptophyta; class Magnoliopsida; order Asparagales; family Asparagaceae; genus Asparagus; species Asparagus racemosus. The sequence goes on along the minus strand of JBAKGM010000200.1, from coordinate 1,013,346 downwards.
ATCAACGTTTTGTTTGGTGATTAAACTGTTGATGATGCTCTCAAGGTGTAGTTGTGATTTCTTCTTAACTTAGTTTGGCTCTTGTTTTACTGATGAAATGCTTAGAGTAAGTATGCTCTCATCTACTCCCCAAATATATTTTACTTTAGTTCTCTGAGATACCTTGCGCATGAATAGCTTTGTTTCAATTTCTTACATTAAATTCTACTTTAACAGCCACAAAATCAGCAGCAGCCTCCACCAAAGCATCATATTCAACAGCTTACTCAGCAACCTCAGTTTCATACTGTCCACCAAACACATCACCAGTGCATGCAACAAACTCAACATGCTACACATTTTCCACAAATGCATCCATGTACACATCCTTCTCATTTACAAGAGATTCCTCATCAACATCAGTCACCAACTATGTCACAGCATATGGCCTGCATGCAATCCATTTCTGGAGGCCATGTTGGAGGGCGCTTGCATTTGCTGGTGAGGGTTTCTCTTTTCTTTTATAATACTGAAAATGCAGTCAATGATTGAGGTATTCTCTTATAAACTGATATGACTAGTAAGTAACTGAAAACACGGTCCTTCCATATCCAAATAACTTGGTTTTTATTAATGACGATCCATAAAGCTCTGGGCTTGTGTTGTGATGCCCTTGGCTTCTAAACTTGACACCTGAGAATGCAGTAGGGTTTCGTCAGTTCCCTTTTCCTTTTTTTTTTTCCCGGGTGGAGGTATCAGGTTTAATACTATTTGCTGCGGCTGCATAATGACTATAACAATTACCTCTGATTTTTCCATTGTCCTTTTTTCCTACTTCAGTGTATATTTGCTTTACCAAATGAATCCAAAAGATGTGAGAAATTGTAGGATATATGCAAATATTATATAGCTACATATTCCTCCCTCTTTGTGCACGCTCACTTATTTGTCAGTGTATTCTTTACTTCAATACTAGTATTATTGAACTTTAAAATATAGTATTGAAGTTAGCATTATGCATGTGGTGTTAGCTTCAACTGTTCTCTGTATTGGCAGTAGTGGCATTATTCCAGTGTTTTTCGTCTATCATGGTTCTGATTTGATCCTTCTGTTTCAGCTCACAACCCCTGCCAAGTTTTGTGATGAATGTGGTGCACCTTACCTCAGGGAGACATCCAAATTCTGCTCCGAATGTGGTACTAAAAGGTTAGGGACTTGAGAAGATGTACAAAATGCTTGTTTAATCTTTTTGTAAATTATTGGACATGAAAACACACAGTTTCCTCTTTCTTTCTTTTGTTGTTTTTTTTTTTCTGTAAACTATTGTAATGCCAGATATTTGTTCATCCACCTTGGAAAGGAAATTTATGCTTAGCAAAAGCAGTGTAGCACTATATTTTTAATCATGGCCTTTTAATAAATGACATAGTTATTGTCATCTTTTGGTTAAATGGAATCTGTTAATTGCAGAGGAGTCCCATGATATACTACTTATATTGGAGGACGAGTTTGTGTGCTCCCTGCAATTTTCTTGATGAGCTTAGGGGTTGAATTTGGGTTGCTCTTTGTCGAGTTCTTTCTAGTTATCGTTTGACTTTGTGAAGGAATTATGGGATCAAGCGCTTAGTGCTATTTGTCATATTTGCAAAATTTATTTTCTGAATCCATATATGGGATTAATAAATACATGTGAAGTTGGATCACAATTAACTTCAAACATAGTCTTTGAAAGAAATATTCGCCTCTGCTGCATTCAGAAGTTTTGTAAGCAAAAATACCAACAGGTGGTTTTAAGCACTTAACAATATTCCCCTTTGCTGTATTCAGAAGCTCTGTAGCAAAAATACCAACATTTGTTGCAGCTAATTCGGTCGCAACAAATGTTGAAAGTCTTTGCGTGTAACTAGAAAACTAAAAACTAATGCCACACCATCAATTTTTAGTGAAATCTAAGTCAAAAATTATAGATATTTTACTTTCACGAAGAAACCAACACTTTTTGATGGACTTGAGTGCAATGAATATGCTTTTTGTACAATAAAAAAACACGCAATTTTAAACCGAATTTTCTATTAACCAAACATTAGATTCAGATTTGAAAATGCATTTGCCATAATAAAATTGTAAATATCAAATGCTGAATTTGAGGTTTTATCTCCTATAACAAATATTGCATGCAGCATTTCTGTATACAATATTTGTTATCGTTACAATTATATTGTAACCAAACAACCCTGAGTGCTAATTAGCCAAAAAGAAAACAAAAAAGGAGGAGCCAGAAGTTCATATGATATACAAAGAACCTTATCTCAACCGCAGAGTCACCACTGTTGTCCAATTCCCACGTGCCAGCGTCTGGTGCCCTCCCTCTCCCCTCGCGTGATCCAGCCCTCCGTCGCTGAAATCACAAGGGCTAATTTTTCCAAACCCCCCGTTAAGTTTGGGAGTTGTCAGAAAAACACCTTGGTTTTGAAAACTGGCACAAAACACCTCTTAAGTTACGGAGTTCGCAGAAAGCTACCTTTTGACTATAAATTTCTCCCCGAGAAATCCGCCAACAGCGTCTGTTTGGGGGGTTTTCTAACAAAAATTAAAGGAGGGTTTGTGACATTTTGAAAGTTGAAATAGATATCTTAGGAGCACCCACGCTTAAAAGAGGTTTGAATGGTAGTCAGAAGTAACACAGTTTGGATTTTTTTTTAAAACAAAACTTAAGGCGGCCTTTTGTAATACTTTGAAAGTTAATGAGGGTGACATGACAAATTTCAAACCGTAAGGGGGTTATTTGTGAAATTTATTCTACCGCTATATACATTGCTACCCTCTCCACTGACGATCACTCCTAGAGAACTCCAATCAACAGAAAATGGCGAAATCTGCTCTAATGATCTGCGGCGACTATGTAGAAGACTACGAGGTACTAAATTTTTTGCTTTTCCTCTAATTTCATCGCTTCAGATTTCTATATGAATCTTTTGTTGATTTAATTAATTTGTTTGGAGGTGATGGTGCCTTTTCAAGCTCTGCAAGCTTATGGCCTCTCAGTTGATGCGGTTTGCCCTGGCAAGAAATCTGGAGAGATTATCAGGACAGCTGTGCATCAGGGATCAGGGCATCAGGTGGTAATTTGGAAAATTTTTGGGATTGAACCCATAAAGTATTTTGCTAAGTTTTTGAGTTTTAGGTTGATAACTTTCACTGTTGCATAGTTGTGATGTTTGGGAGTACATTTTTAAGGGTAAGTTTAACAAATCTATTGTGTACTACCAGGTTTGCATAAAAATGGCATGAACGAAAATATTGACCTATAAAGGACTTTTTTATATTTTATATTTGTTGCATAGTTGGGAGTTTTGGATTTTTTTTTTTTAGTTAAAATTTACAAACCTATTGTGAAGTACTGCTAGGTTTGTATGAAAATAGCATGAACAAAAGTATTGTGCACTTCTAAGTTAGCAGAAAAACAACACAAACTTCAGAAAAATTAGCCATGAATAAAATATCGTGAACTTTATTTATGTTTTAAAACCAACCATGTTTCAGATGAAGTCCAAACTGTCATGAACAGGTTAGATTGTTATTTAATATCCACCACGGATTTTAAAGTACTTTCTTTGTTGATTTGAAATTTTTGTCATAGTCTTCTCTAATAAAAAATAGTTTATGATTATTTTGCCGTTAATTTGCATTTTAATACCCCAAAGCTCACCACTTTTTTGATACTGTGGAAGTTCTATTTTGACATTTTGGTATACCAAAGTTTTCAAATTGTCAGTAGTTTGACAAATTGATACCCCAAAGCCCTAACTTTGTTCCTCATTTTCCCCACCCTCAGAGAGCTGAAACTTCATAAGAGAAATTTTTTTTTCTCTTTAACTTTTCTATGTTAGTATAAAATTGTGAAAATAGAAATTTAGGGTATCAAAGTTAAACAAGGGTGTTGGGGTACTGAAGTGCCCTATAATAGTTCGTGGTATTTTTTGAAATTTATCCTTTTTAATTGACCAGTTAAAACTATCAATATTATGATTTTGCCTTGCCATAATGGGGTTGCTAGATGCCTATGTTGCACGGGTAAGGGTACAGTACATGGCAAATTTGTTAGAGATAGGGTAGGGGGACACGGCTATATGAATATTTATATACGCATATATTATGTATTGGAATTAATAATTTATATGAGAACAAGGATGAGAATTAAAATTCCTGTGACATTTTTATGCTTCTTTAATTATGTGGATTTTAAATTGGAAAATCACTAGTTTTTGAACTAGACATCCAAACAACCCTTCAAAATTATTGTTCGGAACCTAACCTATGTCCAATGAGTTTCAAGAAGTGGATGTGAAGTGTAGGATATATGTCCAAAAAATGTATGCCAAATGTTTTGAATTAAAAAATGTATTGTATAATTGAGTACATGCCCGAATAAATGTATGCATATATGCTAGCCGTGTCCAAGGAATTTGGGTATGATACGGGTATGGGTACATGTAGGGTACGGGTAAGGCTTCAAATTAGAAGTACCTAGGTAACATGGCTAGATGCCATCATAATAGGTTATTTGGAAATTAGAGTTATTTTACTATAATGGGTGTAAGGTAAGTATTTTCTTCATGATTAAAGGTGAAATTAGATGTTTTGAAAATCAAATTGTCTTTGTTTAGACGACTTGCAACATGATTCACTGGTCTCGCACAACAATACATTATCTAAGAGCTCTCTTATTCAAATAAGAGATGCAATAACATTTTTCATCACTTGTAGTACACTAATAGAATGGAACCGATGCTTGAATAAAAGCATAAGTTGAGTCCATAAGAATGTTGTACATAACGTATTAACAAGCGCAGATCCAGAATATCTTCAGAAAGAAAGGACAGATCCAGAATTTTTTTCCCTGTGGGGGCACTTATAATACAATTATAACTAATAACTTATATAATACAGATTATACCAATAGAAAATTATTTATATAATAATCTCAATGATCTCAAAACAATACTTCTCATTATCATTTTCGTATACATGATCATTTTCATCACAATAACTAACAAGACACTACTAAGTTTTTACAATAGTCTTTCATAATTGTTCTCTGTGTGGGCCACCAAACAAATATTTTATAGGGGCACCTCTTAATATTGTAAAATTGTAGATAAATTCGATTTTTCACAACTTTTATGGGGGCACCCCCCCCCCCCTCCCCGGGGCATCCCAAAAAAATGTACATCCATCCTTGAATGTATACTTGTTAGAAAAGAGTTAACTCATAGATAAATGCATAAATATGTAGGTATAGACACTTAGTTTAACCTACCCGGTTAGATACCAAGGTAAGAGCATCATAGCTTTATCCTATAAATTAAGATAGATCTCTAGGGTTAATGGGTTAACCTCCACATTGTCACCTATCGGTAATATGTTGCAAAGATGTGAGTTGTCATTTTTAGGTGGCATGATTAACCTATACAGTGTTGCTTATGGAAAATATGTGTGTATAAACCTTATTCAGAATTCCTTCATCCTCTCTTATTTTTCTCCAATCACGACATCTTAGTCTTTTCTCCTAGTACTTTGTCAAAAAGTTAAATTTTCTGCTACAATGGAATATGATTGTGCTCAGTTGAATGTTAGCTTAGTTAAGAATAAATGTAGGTAATTGAGAAAGTGCCTTCATAACATAGTTTTAAAACTATCATAGTCTGTTTGCATTGTGTAAGAGGTCTGTAATTAATTCCTGCTTTTGCCTAAATTCTGCTTGAACCGGGCTCCATCCCATTCTAGAAAAGATGGAACTATAAGTATCTTTGTTGACTCAAATTTTAGAAATCTCTCTAAATTATAGCAACAGATCTAGTTATGATTTCTGTCAATTGGGTCAAGAGTGTCATTTAAAGTCGGTTACTGTGGCTCAGATGATGAGGCTGATCACATTATTGAATATTAAACTTCCAGCTACTGGCAGTTTCATTTAGATATTAGGAACAAGTGGTTTGTGTCAAAAATTTATACTCACGAGTGAGATATTGTATTGTACACTATCATAGATGTGCCCTTGCTTATTTTTCATGTTTTAAAAAAAAATCCTCCTCTCACGTGTCGTAATTGTCATGATTGCAGACATATTCTGAGTCACGAGGTCACAATTTCACACTCAATGCCACATTCTCTGAGATTGATGCGGGTAAATATGATGGTCTAATTCTCCCTGGAGGACGAGCTCCAGAGTATCTTGCAATGGATGACTCGGTTTTGACTATATTGCGTAAATTTCAAGAAAGTAGAAAGCCAATTGCCTCCATTTGCCACGGACAGTTGATTTTAGCAGCAGCAGATGTGGTGAAAGGCCGAAACTGTACTTCATATCCTCCTGTAAAGCCAGTTCTAATTGCTGCTGGTGCTCATTGGATAGAGCCAGAGACAATGGCTACATGTGTTGTTGATGGAAATCTTATAACTGGACCAACATATGAAGGGCATCCCAAATTTATCGAGCTCTTTGTGAAAGCTCTAGGTGGCTCTGTAATAGGATCAGATAAAAAGATTCTGTTTCTCTGTGGGGTATGTCTTTTTTGTATGCATTGCAAACTAGTATTGTCGTCATTCTACTATATTAGTTATTTCTTGTCAACTAGTATTTATCGTCGCTTACTAATCTGACCACCTGAATGTAAGTACACTTTATTACAAAAGCAATGTCATGAGGATATTTTGCAGATAAGAACTTTCATAATTCAACTTTTGAAATGTATTAGACATATTTTCTTCCAAAAATATGCGGTTAATATTATGTCATGATTCTTCTGTATTTTAATAGCGGTTAATACTTTCATTTAGTCCGTTACAGGTCTATAAAGAAAACATTAATAATAATATTAAAGCCTTTGACAGCTGTTCAATTGTATTTGTCACATATTGTCCAGTCCTATTTATTGTTGGCACTTGAATTCTGTTAGGTAGCGCTATCTATTTATTGTGTTATCTATTTATTTCTAGATGATTAAACCTGTTTATAAGATATGTTGATTTTCGCAAATTAGAAAAGAAGCCTCATCTTGTTTCTGTTCTTGTGAGCTCACTGCACCATGACCATGACGATGATTGAGAGAGTATAAAATTATAAACCCCATCATGATTTTCAAATCGGAGCTGTAGTACAGTGAAAGGGATGTTACGATGGTAAATATTTTCAATTGAGGACCACCCATTTCAATTTGACTTGTATATCACTGCTTCCTTGAACATTCTTGTTTCTTTACTTTTGTACTTATGTTCGCGTTAACTACTAAATGTATAGTCTAAAATGTTTGTGCAACAATGCGTAATTCGAGGCTTAATTTAATAGAAGATTTTCAATAATCACAAATTGCAGGACTATATGGAGGATTATGAGGTTATGGTTCCATTTCAGTCTCTTCAGGCTCTCGGTTGTACAGTTGATGCCGTTTGTCCGAATAAAACTGCAGGAGAAAAATGTCCTACAGCCATCCATGATTTTGAAGGCGACCAGACTTACAGTGAGAAGCCAGGCCATAATTTCACTCTAAATGCGACCTTTGATAGCGCTGATGCTTCATCTTATGACGCACTAGTGATTCCGGGAGGTCGAGCTCCAGAGTATCTTGCTCTTGATGAGAAAGTTCTTACTTTGGTGAAGAAGTTTATGGATGGGGGGAAACCAGTAGCATCAATTTGCCATGGACAACAGATCTTATCAGCTGCTGGAGTTCTTAAGGTAATTATAACAATCCTGTTTCTTGATGAACTTTTGTTGGGTAACACAGTTTTAGGGGAAATTTGAAATTTAAATACACAATGGACTAGCTTAAATTAGCTCCTTGTTTATCCCAAGAAAAACAACTTAATTTTTTTGAAGGAGAATGTTAGCGCCCTTACCAAATCATGTTGTACATATAAAGAGTGAAATGGATTTATGAACTTTATACTTTGTAGGCTAAATTCAGATAGAACCCCTGTACTATCGCCTAATTGAGGATTGACCCTTTGTAGTTCTGTTGGTGCGGATAGACCCCCTCAACTATTGCCTAAGTGCACATAGTGCCCTTAAGTGTATTTCTTTTGACTCTTAAAAGAGTAAAAAATGTTCACTCAGGACGTCTGTCCGCACCAATAGAACTGTCGGGGGTCTTTCTGCAATTAACCCTAATTTTTATGACCTGTTATGAAACCATAGTTTGGAATGATAATGCGCCATGGTTAATGGTATCATTTTGTTCTAAGTTTTCTTATCAAGTACGATGAGCACTTAGTACAACAAAAACAAAGACTTTATCTCAAATTTGGGGCCGGTTACATGAATCATGTTCTTACATTCATTTCCATTATGGTTCATCTCCTCCATTAACTACTAACTTATCCTTCTTCATTGCGTCCAACCAAGCTCTCTTAAGTCTACCTCTAGTCCTCTTTGCCCCGTTAACAATAGTCTTCTCACTTCTCCTACCATCTGACCTATGGTAAGCACTTTGTCAGGTTGATTTTTTTTTAGACTCTTAAAACAACAAAGGTAAATGGTATCCATGGGTTCATCTTGCTGGCATCTAGAAAGTTCACCAATCTTAAGATAAACTGTCCCTTGTTTGAATGGGTCACCAGCCGATCTTGCGAAAGATCCCGCCTCTATTATAGCAAGAACTCACTACTCTTGAATGTGTGAATATAACAGTACTCAGTTAAAGCGAGTTTAGCATGCCACTTACCAGAAAACTTGACTTCCCAAGCTCTTCCCTCTTTATAAAATGTTTTGTGTAGATATGGTCTGTGGGTTAAGAATCACATTTCATCCTTGACATGCAATGAGCAGGGCATCCTGTTGAGGTTGAAGTTTGTGCTGATATCATAGCTATAAATGTTTATGGTTGTGACATGGACCTTGATCAACCTTTATTCTCGGGGTCAAAATTGGTTCCCGGGAATGATCGTTGTTGGTAAGAAAATGTAGGCTTTCTTGTTATAGGGACAGAAATATTGGTCATTGGTTTCACTTTATTAAATCCAATATAAGATCGGACTAAAATCATATATTCAAGTAATAAAACTTCATGTCCTATAGGCTTACTGTAGATTTTATCATTTTCTTACATGGTCAGACTTCTAGATGTTGTCAAATGTTTGGCTTGGTCAACACATGATCATCATATGACATTTCAATATTCTTGACCAATTTGATACATATATTCATATCAGACATATCGTAGGTGTACTCCATAGCATTAAACATGTGGATATAGTCAGAATTGGTTTACACAAATGATCATTACTGGAAACATAGTTTGTTCATATCTGACATATCGTAGGTTTACCAGTAGGTCATGCATATTCCTGATTTTATACACAACATAGTTTGATACTCCTCCGGCACTCCCTGTGGAAGATATGCATGACATAGTTTCATACTCCTCCGGCACTCCCTGTGGAAGATAGCATCTTTGTCTTCTTCATGGAGCCATTCAGAGTGTTTGGCTACTAGCAAGTGTGAGGAATCTCTCGCATCCATTCAGTTCAGGTGTGGGTTGAAATATAGTCCAACATTGAAAAAACAGTTAGGTCAATATATGCTTTAGACTCATGACTCAAATGGTGTTAACGTTTGATAACTCAGTACAAACAAAATATTGAATCAATTTTATCTATTATCATAAATTAATGGAACGTTAATTAACAATCTATATTGTTACACATGGCATCCTTTATTCTCCCTCTCCCCTATGCAATCTTCCATAGAATGCTTGCGATATAATATTTTTCTGTCAATCAGAAATCCAGTCTACCTGAATCTTAACCATCTTGTGAACATATCTCAAATTACCAAATAGTAGTAGCAATAGTAGTAGTAATAATACCAACAACAACAATACTAATAATAAAAATAATAAAGAAAGAAAGAAAGAAAACAACATTCTCACCTTCCCTTGTTTCGTGAATTCAAAAAACCTCAACACCACCAACGCTCGGCATCCACCAGGTCTGGGCTGACAACCTCGCCGATGAGTTCCTCATCATTTGGAACCTGGTCAAAACCTGCCCCTTCATTGTGGTCGACACCGAGTTCCTCAACGTTATCTACCACCCCTCTGGACTCTACAACCCTCAAACCTCTGTTGATCGGTATCGCAACATCTAACAATGTCGATGCCCTCCCCATCATTCAAATTGGGCTCATCCTCCCCATCATTCAAATTGGGCTCATCCTATCCTACTCTAGCAGCAATCTCACCGGCATCTTCAGCCGCCCCTCCTTATAGGAGTTCAACACGTAGGTAGACTGAATCTGTAATTATCAGGAAAATAATTATGTGAGAGCAACTTATGGAAGATTATATATAGGGGAGAGCGAGAATAAAAGGATGGCATGTGTCACAATGTAGCTTATTAAAATTAGTGATTCCGTTAATTTACTTTAATAGATAAACGTTGATTCAATATTTTGTTTGTACTGATTTTTGAGTTGTTAACCCCATTAGCCTAGTCCATTTCTTCCTGGGCTTTTGCCGGTAGAATGAACAGTTGCAGTGCATTTATCCTCATGGGGGAATAAGCAACAACTGTTAAAAGTACCTAACTTTCACCATGATTGCTATATGCTTACCATTTATTTGATATCTCATCTTACAGGGAAAGAAATGCACAGCGTATCCAGCAGTGAAGCTCAACGTGGTGCTGGGAGGAGCGACGTGGTTGGAGCCTGACCCTATTCACCGTTGCTTCACCGATGGAAATTTAGTCACAGGTGCAGCTTGGCCTGGACATCCAGAGTTTGTTTCTCAGCTTATGGCCTTGCTTGGTATTAAAGTCTCGTTCTAAATGCATTGAACTTTAGGTCAATGTGCATGAGAGTGTAAGTTACAACCCTTTTTGAGGGAGTATGTATTTGGTGGGGAAAAAAAAACTAGATACCAGTTTGTGAGAAGTGGTTGGTTTCATGTATGTACTTTTGTTATACTAGATATCAGTTTGTGAGAAGTGGTTGGTTTTATGTATGTGCTTTTGTTATTCCATGTGTTAATACTTTTGAAATGAGTGATGTTGGTGTAGGACCTGCTGTCCAAAATTGGCACTCATCTAGCTACTTGCATTCACTATGAAATCAGGACTATTTCAGATTGTTACTTTAATGTTCTCACCCAAGTGCGTAGTTTTTGTTGGATTAATACTCATTGCTTGTCCTTTCATGGTAATTATCCGATATTTCATCTGCATGATAGTTATCCAGAAATGAGTTACATCGGTAGTTTTTGGATAGTCGTGTCACTGAAGAAAGATAGATATAGCCCGAGATTGAATTTTTGATACGTCCATTGTCTCGGAGTTGTCTCAACTTATAAATGGAGATTAAGAGGAGACATACAAGGTTTTCTTTTTCCATGCTCAGCTATATTTGTCTTTTGGAGATGACTGTCAACAAGTTGAAAACATGCAGTGGTTTTGATCCACTAGGTTCATACAATAATTCAGCCGTCTACGCTGATGTCAAACCTTATTATTATTATTATTTGTTAGTCTATATTGATATCACCTTTTTTTTTTGAATGGCCGTGATTTATTTCACTAAGTTGTATCACGTCTGTGTTACGCTCATTACTAGAGTATTTTCGTGAGAACCACCTTTAAAATAGGCTAAATCGATAGGAACTATGTTTGAATTTTTTTTTTCAATACAGAAATCTCGTTATAGATAGGTTTAGTTTCCAATCAACCACCACAGGGTAATTTATGTTCAACTTTCACCCGAAATGTCTAAAATACCCCCCTCCTTCTCCCGCATCATCCAGCCCACCTCCGCCGCCTTCTCCGCTTCTATCTAATTCCTGCCCTCCTCCTTCATCCATATTCATTCCTCCTCCGACTATCTTTCTCCTCCACATCTTCTCCTTTCTCCTCTATTTTCACTTGCATCTCCTCCCCCTCCCCCCCCCACCCCCCCCCCCCCCCCCCCCCCCCCCC
>JBAKGM010000200.1:989730-1001390 GCA_037177215.1 Asparagus racemosus | reverse complement strand
AACTGTCATTCCCAATCTCCATTTGTTGCCATTCCTAGTTGTTGGATATATTGGTGTTGCTGTTGAGAAATGCGGTACATTCTTGGGTACTTCTCCCGCAATGAAACCCAATCTTCCTTCCACCCATCCTCCTTCCCTTTTCTTTTGTCCCATCTCACCCTCATTCTCCCGCATCTCAACCATGGTTTGCATAGAGGAGGAGGAGCGTGGAGGTGAGGGGAAAGGAAGGAGGTGGAGGTGTTTGGGGGTAATTAGGGTGGTGAGGAGGGAGAAGGAAGGAGGGTATTTTCAACATTTTGGTTAAAAGTCTGAACAAAAATTGTTTTGGGGTGGTTGATTGAAAGCTAAACTCACTTATAAGGTTATTTTTGTAATTAAAAAAAACTTGAAAGATGATTTCTATCGATTTAGCTTATGTTAAAGGTGGTTTTCGTGAAAATCCCCGAGAGTATACTTAAAAGAAAAACAATAAGAGCTCGGATCATCCACCAAATAAAATGCAGATGAAGACCTAGAACTTGCAATTCGGAACATGACATGCACTAAATCTTTCTTATTGCTTCATCTATTTTGAGAATCTATTGATGGACATCTGGGTTTATACAGGACTAGGGAACTTTGGCATTTAACAATGAAGGGAATACTCTCTCTCTCTTTTCACTATAAAATGAACCAGTTTTCGCTTGTACACAGATTTAGGCATGAGATGTACATGATCTCCCCCTTCTCTCTAATCGTTATAAAATGAACAAATTTCACTTGTAAACAAACCATGCATGCAACAAACATGATCTCTCCCTTCTCTCTATCACCATCCCTCCGAAAGAAAAAAATGTCAATAATAAAAAACTCATCGTCTACCGATCAAATTAATATTCAAGCAAACCCAAGAGGTTGATCCGAGTTGCTAGGCCTCTGAGGATGAAGAGGAGGTTTGCTGGCCAACGAGCAATTCCTCCTCGCATTCGCTGAAGAAGAGAGGGAGCTCTTCGGTGCTCTCTTTGTGATTATTCTCCCACCGCAACACTTCAGGTTCAACAGCGATCTGTTGTCGTTTAATCCCTCTCCGCAACTCTTTGACGCTTTCAGCTTCTTCAATGGCCTCTCAGGCTTGGCGAGATCCTCAAAGGACTTCACGTCTGAGAATGACGTGAAGGATTGGGACTTCCCCTGGTAAAACTTTGACAGCCCTCTCCTATACAAAACCCACAAAAAAAAGAAAAAAAAAAAAGAGTTCAGTATAAAATTGATCAACATGCATCTTCTCGAAGTAAAACCACTGCAGAAGATGCACTCACTTGGAAGGAAGCTGTTCTTTGAGAGTAGACATCTCAAATAGAGGCCCCTTGCAAGAAGATGGCGGAGGAGAAGAAGAAGAAGAAGAAGAAGCTGTATCGTCTGTTAAGTCAGATGAAGTAGACGATCCCATCGAATTCTCCGATGAATTCTCCGACGACGGTGAAGAGAAGGATCCGAGGCTCTCCTCCTCCTCATCCATGAAACAGCTCTTTCTCTTCTGAATGAAAGTGGCGTCCATTTTCAAGCATACAATAAAAACTTAGGTGGATAGAGAGGAACAAGTATGTGAATAGGGGAGAACAGTGATATATTAGAGGGAACAACAACAAGGGTGGTATGAGTGGGACGTGAGAAAGAGGCTAAGATGTATATATGTACATATAAAAGGGGATATGATAAGGATAAAGAGATTAGATAACTGTTCTCTTCTCTCTTTTTCCCCCCTTTTTTTCCCCACTTTTGAAAGATTGAACGTTGGAGATTCTTCATTATCCACACATTTGTTTTGCCGTGTTCCAAATGGGAATAAGAGAGGACAGCGGATAAGGCTGCTATGGAAACCCACCACTCTCCTTCTATTCCTTCTCCCTGTCCACTTTTTTGTTAGCCCACCAAATTGGCCCCTTGTTTTCCACTATGGGAAACACAATTTCAATTCTCTCTTATGGGGGGCGGCCGCGTGTCCAATATTCTTTATTTTTTAAGGATAAAATATTTCTCCACCTCCATCGATTTTAAGTGGAATATTCTTTATTTTTGAGGTGACTAAGCTACGTGAATTCGTGAGTTCACACGTATTTAATCATCTTTTCTTCATTGTAGTTCCAAAATTTTTTTATTTTTATAAAACAATGTTAGTAAAAGGAGAATTTTTTTTAAAAAAAAAATTAATAGATAAATATAAGAAGATGTTTGGATTCCTGGGTTATTTTAAAATGTTATTTTCAATTTATCAAAAATGTAACATAATAAGATAATGATATTTTAGTTTAAAATGTAATCCATCAACTAAAAGTGGGAGTCAATGTGATTTGATATTGTAAATAGAGGAGGTTTATCCATCAACTGATAAGTATAGAATGTTTTTCTGATTATAGTGATTATTTTAGAAATTACTTCTGCATTTTACAATTTTTTTAATACCAGGTTAATGGCTAAAAAAAGGATTAAATATTCGAAGCTTCTATAGAATATGATTCCAGCATGGTGATCAGAAATAATAGAGGAAAGATTATGTTCGTAGCAATAAGCCTTTGGTGGATCTCGAGGATTGCTAAAAAGCTGGCAGGATTTGTGCTCCTAGAGCTTGAATCTGATTGCGTAGAGCAAGTAGCATTTGGAAAAATGAGAGAAACTACTCACATTGGACATATCATTGAGGAAATCTTTGTTCACTTACAAAGCTTCTAATGGTGGAAACTAAACACACATAGGTAGGAAAGACAATAAAGTAGCACCTGAACTAGGTCAAATGGCCAAATATCTTTCCGAGCTTTACTGTTTGGGTGGAGGACATACCTCTCGATGTTCATCCTTTTGTTTTGAATGATATTTCTATGATGTAATGTTGAGCTTAATTCCCTATTAATGAAATTTTGTTTAATTTGATCTTTAAAAAAATAGAAAAAGAATTAAATAAATAGGTGCATAAGGAGCCATGAGGAATTCATCCAAAATTGAGGGAGACACGTAGTCAGAAATGATCTTATAAAGAATAATATACCTCTATATATGTTTCTTCTTATTTTCATGTTGAAGGGACCCATGAGAATCTCTTGCTAAGATTGTGTCTGATATCGAAGGCATATACTTCTCAACTTTAACTAATGTGTTCCCATGTGGAGGATAAGCTTCCATTGGGCCTTATCTTAGTGCGTGGATTTGTTAATCTACTAGATGTATTAGATTAATTATGAGATAAGTATACTTGGGAGACAGAACGCTTGACAATGATTAAGTAAAAGATTAGACTATTGGGAAAGTAAAGATTAGCTCTTGACTTTTTATGTTAATTATATTTGTCATGATTGATTGTGTACTACTTAAATAGATTTTTAATTAATTTTCAAATTTGAGTTTGTTTGGAAGGAGGATCAACTTTGGTGGAAGTCATTTTAGGCTAAGGAGAAGATAAGGGATAGGAATATATTATATTATATATTCTTCAGATGAAAGTTTTAAGACAATAGTAGTGACATAAGATTGTTGAGAAGAACCGAAGGGTGCGTTCGACAATCCTTGCAATACTGAATCAAATCAATTTTGGCCAAGTTTTGTTCTACACTATTTCTTTTATAAACCAACTGTCTCGTTGTCCAAAAAAAAAAAAAACTAGTTGAGGGGAAACTTTTAAGACAATAGTAGGGCTAAACCTAGTCTCATTTTAAGGAGTTGTCAAACAGGCTCAAAGCATAGGTTTGAATTGAGTACGACTTTAACTGACATGAGCTTCTCATTAAATTTCTTCACACTTTTTGTAGAAAACACACTCACAAATATATTTTTTGAAATTAGTCGAGGCTTTTGAAAACATTTTGGAAAAAAAAGGGTAAAGTTCACAAACCCTTTTCCTGAACTTTGAGGTGTTTCACATAATTTCTCAGTGGACTCCCTAATGATGTTAAGGTTGCCGCTAACTCGTTAGTTGGTCATTATTTTGATTGCAAAACTTGTCGATCCATTAATTAACACTCTTAAGAGATCCCGTGGAAAATTTTGAAAGCGTGGGGGATTTTGTAAAACACCCCGAAGTCCGGAAAGATTTAGTAGAATAAAAGAAATATTCAGAGAACGCCACCGTAAAGTTTACAAAGATTGCAAAGAAGATTATTATCATTATGTAATTGGAATCATAACTAATTAAGAATTCAAGGGTTAAATAGATCACTTCAGCGTACGTATAACATAATTAAGTTTCTGAACAAACCAACTGCCCTAACCACGCCATAATGTCAATGCATGCGAGGCTCACAGACGTAGCCATAATGTGATAAAACTATTTTATGAAAGAAAATATTATCTGCAACGCATGTAGTACGTGCAGATCAGGTAGTTTATCAAGATGAATAATCACAGCATTGCAGTTGGTCCATTTTCTTGCCGGCTTAAAAACTTTATTGCAACGAGTCACATGCGTGACGGTGATCAACATAGAATATTTCACGCGGCAATGGGCAACCCAAGTTCACCAACATCGATGAAGATTATATAGGGCTTTTTCCTATATAAAAACCACCTGGCAATTATGCAGAAATTTATATGTAAACCACTTTTTGCAGCCAACCACCTCTTTTTCTTTTTTTTTCTTTTTTTTTTTTGACAACTTAAAAATGCCCTTAAAAAACTCACATTCAAGGCATGTAACTCATTTTACTAATATGTAGGTCTAGTTAGAACACATGTGATGTATTTAGACCGTGATCTTTTAAAGATTATTTTTTATTTTTTTTAGTGAAAATTTGACTGGGAAGTGGTTAATTGTAACAAAAACTCACTTTAAAAGTGGTTTATATAAATTAATATTGAAAGGCAGTTTATTTATAATTATCCTATTTTAAGGTGATTTCTAGGAGAAAAACACCTAAAGATTAAGAGGATGTTTGGTTCATTGCAAGTATAGTTATATACAATTAAGGCATTTTGAATCAATCAGTTATTTTTTTCATAGCAACTAATAAATGTAGTCGCGATTTAATTGCAAAAGGCCCCTAGTTGCATTTTTCCAGTTGTAAATGGGGTTTGTGCTGCAACTTTAACTGTGTCTAGACCCCCAATAAAAGTATAATTTAAATAATAATAATAATAATAATAATAATAAGCCTCGTACCTCAAAAGCACATGCAATTACAATCACATTACTAAAAGTTAAAGAATTAAAATTGAACCAAGTATAACTACAACTGCATCGGGCGGCAGTTTGTACTAACAACACTTTCACTTGTACGAAAAATTTAAACGGTCCCTGAAGGAAAAATACATACAAAAACTTAATCTAAGTTTCTTTTTTCTTTTACTCGTAAATTGGAGTGATCGGTAAGTTTTAAAATATGAATATATAAAGAAATATTATAGTATATAGATATCCGATTATTAGAAGGAAAAAAAAAACATATTTGATTTTGAATAAGATCGTAAGTTAGAAGTAGGGCAAATTTTACTTGGCCATTTTTGAGATAATCTTAATTACGCAAAACCCCTCAAAACCTTGAGGAATTTTGCACATAACTCTCCTAAAATTCTCAGAGTTCACTTAACCTCCCAAAATGACATTATCAAGTCTTAACATATTATGTACTAAGCACGTGACCGCAAAAGAAGAAAACGCTGTCGGCTCTCAAAAAATAACTATTTCATTCTTTTTTTAAATTTCCATTAAGTTATTAGGATTAGGGGGTATTTTCGTCTTTTCCATCACATGATTGATACATGTCAGGTAACATTTAATGGAGATACTTTAGAAAGTAAGTGAACAAGCTTCCATTATTGCTGTGGCATAGAAAGAGTTTCCCTTTTTTTTACTTTTTTTTTTTTTTTTTTTTTTTGGGTTTGGTGGCGTTCGTGGAATTAATAGTAGAATATTTATATATATAAGTGGAAGCTTTCACAACAGAAACGCACTAGCGCAGTTGGCTAGACCTTGCTTGAGTCGGAGGTCTAGAGTTCGAACGCTGAGGTTAGCGGTGATGAAAAGTGCTTTAGTGATTGGGTTCCATCACTATCAACCAATTTCCATTGGATTAAAGCACACTCTCTGAGCAACTCAAACCTTTTTTATTTTTTTTGGGTAACTTCGTAAAACTTTTTTTTGAAAAGAATCTAATGAAGATTGAAATTTAAGCAATAAGTAGTGGAGAAAATATGCTAATTTTTTAAAACTAGTCAGATAAGAAAACTGTTTCGAATATTAGAATCTTAATAAGATGAATATTTGTGTAAGCTAGAGAATTGTTTCTGAACTTATAAACATTTTGTTTTTGTTTTTTGTTTTTTATTTTTTATATTTGTAGTAAAAAACATTTTAACTTCGTAAATTATTAGCTAATAAATTTTATTGGTATATAATTAATAGGAATCTTTTTCAGCATATTTCAGTTGTGAATTATATATACCATGGATATAATTTATACACAGTTTGATGCACTTGAGCTCATAGTTGATGATGTGCTGACATATTATACATCTAAGTCATCATTTATAATTTGTATGTCATATCAACAACATGCCAATCAAGAGGGTAAAAGGACATAATGACCTTCATTTAGGGCATATTAGTTGCATACATAACTAGAAGAAAAAAAAAGTTGCTCATATGTCGCTCACATCTGCTCAACTTAAAATCCAGCCAAAACGAAGACAAAAAACTTTTTTTTTAATTAAAAAAAACAGTAAAGTGGTTACCCACCTTCGATTATTTCTCTCAAAACACTCAAACAAATGCTTACTCCGGTAACGTAACGTAGATTTTCACATGATTTTTGTGGACTTGGATTCGGGTAAAAAGTGCAAAGCCGACAGGATGGTCCCAAAAGCAATTCGGGTTTTGAGGAAGCGGGTCGATGTAGCGTAGGGCCCAACCCAAATTGTGATTTATTCTATGTATTAGATGCTTTCATGTCCTCTAAAAACTTTATGGTCTATCTTTTTTTTTTAATTGCTAAATGACCTTCACATACCACAAAGTTTCCCCAGTCGGCATTTACAAATCATGAGTTATTTTTTGTAACAAATAAATATTATTAGTTGTTTAAAATTAGCATACTGTTGATCATGCAGACGTGAAAATTTTCACTTGAATGTTTCTCTACGATACTTACGTGCTATTTTTAGAGCATATTAGCTATTAATATTTGTTAAGTTTTCTATTATATCTACCATTTATTTTTATATTTATCTTAATTCCACTTTAAAATAGAGTTGAGATATGTTTGATGATAAATCTAACAAATAGTAATGGTTAGAAAGTTATAAAATTAACATGTTAGTGTCATATGTGAACATTCAAGTAAATTTTTCATGTTTGCGTGATCGAGGGTGGTACATGTCAATTTTAAATAAGTTATAAAACAACTCTAGGTATATAAGCGCGAAAACAGAAAAAGTTTGTGGTATTTTAAGTGTCATTTAACCTTCTTTTAATTTTAAATTTTCCTGTGGATAAGTAAGCATTAAAACTTGGTAGAGAAAGGCGAGAGCATCTATTATCTATCAACACAGTTGGTCAAAGCGATAAATCAAGTAAAATCAAATAGCCTATCATTGCTTTGCAATGAGAGTTGCAGTAAAAGCAGAGTCCATGATTTTGATCTGATTCACCTCGCCCAAGTTGCTTAATGGTTTGGATTTCAAGTAAAAGGGGATTGCAAAACTAATGATTATTTGACATGTTTGAAGTTCTCATATTTCTGAAAAATAAAAATAATGCAACAAATTTTAACTAGTAAATTTTTGTGTAATGAGCGGCAAGTTGGTCCTCTACGGGCCGAGTTATTATGGCGCAACAAATGTTAGCTAGGGCCATTTCTTGAATTGCTCCGTTTCTCATTTTCTCTCCAAAATGAAAAAGAAAACCCTAGTAGACTTCACAGTTCTTAAATTTATATGATTACAGTGTCTCAATAATGCAAACAAAAAATTAATTGTATCTTCTTTTTTTTTTTTTTTTTTGCTTAAATGTCTAGAGGTAAGGGATATAGTGAATATGTCCAAATGTCTGAATCTAGAATTAGCATAATGTTTAATTAGAGTCTATGGAACATTTGGACAACAACCTAACTCTTACATCATCTAATAGGTTCTTAAGATGACCACAATACCTTTTACTGGAACCAGTAGAACTATAACTAGTGAAGAAGCAATAATAAATAGTAATACTTTTCTGAATATACTGCCAAGAAGAAATTCAACCTCCACACAGACAACATTGGAAGAAGTAATAGATATGGCATCCATTATGGGTATCTGTGCCTCCCCTCTTTCCCTATATAAGGTAAGAGTCTCATTTTGTAAGATAAGAGAGAAGTGAGAAGAAGAAAAACAAACTCAAGAGTGACGAGAGCAAGAGAGATTTTCTATAAAAGTAATCGTATTAAGAGCCGGTCCTTTTTTTTCCCCCCCTTCCGCTTAGCGCGCATGTTGCTTCGCCAAAATGGGCTGAAGATCTAAAAAGGCCTTGGCTGTAAAGATTATGTGTCCATTTGTGAAACTGGAAGGCCTTCTGAGGTTAGATTAGGCTTTTCATATACAACCGTTGGGCTTTATTTCTCTAATAATTAATTGTTTCAAAAAATTAGCAAGTTTGCAATCTTTTCTTTTCTTCTCTTATAGCATCCCTCTGCGTTTGGGGTGGGGGGGGGGGGGGGGGTGGAGGTTATTGGTTGGTGTAATTTTAGTGTAAGTGGTGTAATTTTTAAGATTTTACTTTATGGTGTTATTTATTGAGACAATGGGATTGAGATTTCAATTTAAGGTGATATTCATTTGGACAATGAGATTAGGGCAATTACCCCAACTTTTCCCAAAATTATTCCACTTCTATACAAATTTTTTATCCCAACCTTCAAAAATTATCTCATTCTTAACTTTGGGACAATCACGCGGAAAATTGAAAAATTTTGAAGCATTAATTTATTAAATATCTAATATATATTAATTGTATTATAATATATAATATAGCTTAATTATCTTATATAATAAAATTCTCCTATAAGGTAAGAAAATAAAATATTATATAATATTATCTAATATAACATTATTATATATCATTATTACATATTAGGTAATACTATTTCATAAATTATAATATTAGCATTGTATTATTATAATTACTTTCTATTAATTAATATATATATTATTAGTTAGAATAAAAATATTATTGTAGTATTTTTATGATATAAAATATAATATTAAAATTTAGTGTTTATATATTTAATATAATAATATATTAATTATATTATAATATAATCTAATATGATAATATATTAATTATATTATATTATATAGAATATTTTAATTTATATAACATTTTACTTTTTTCTATTACACTTTATTATATTAATTAATAGTCTTCAATATATTGTTAATATTGTGGTGGTCATAATATTAAATAATATTTTATTGCTACAATAAAAATATAAATAATATACTATATATTAAAGTATGATATTATATATAAAATTACTATAACATATTATATTAATTAATAATATTGAACATATTAATAGTATATTATATTTAATTATAAATTTTATAAGTTAATAAATAGCCATGTCATCAATTATCCCATTTAAATTATAGTATTTATCATAAAATATAATATAATATTATAACAGTAATATAATATTTTAAATAATATTATATTGAATAAAATAAAATATAATAATATTTATATTTACATTAAATTAAATAGTATATTAAATATATTGTTCGTATTATATCAATTGTTATATAATATAACATATTATTATAATATAATATATTGTATTTTAATATAAAGTAAAATAATGTATTATAGTATAATATCATACTAAATAATATACTAAACCAATTGGATAAAGTAATTTAGACTTAATTGATAAATAAATGCTATATTTTAATAAGGTGACACATCATCAATTATCCTATATAAATTGTCAAATCAAAGCTTCAAATTGTCCAATTATCCCAATTTGTCCCACTTTACTCTACTCAAAAAATTTTAAAGGGATAAAATTATTCTATTAGAATAATTATCTCACTTGGCTCCAAGTTGTCCCAATAAATAAAGACTTCTCACAATTCTTGTCTTCTTAATTAAACCTAAGGAAGCAAGGTGACAATTAACCTCAGTCAATTACTTTTCTAGTTTCAAGAATCTTAGTTTCAAGAAGAATGACATAATCATAGACCCCAATCATCCTTGCCTCAGTTTTTTATTTTTGGTGGGGTATGGAATTCTAATTTTTCATTATGATGTCCAAATCATGATTGTAGAATCGAAGTTTTTGATTCCAAGCTCATCTTTTGAAGTCATGTTCTTAAAAAGGTTTCTCCACATGACAAATTTTCTTGGTTACTAATTTACTATTGCCAACAATGTCCTCATGCATAACAACAAAGAAAATGAAACCCAATTTTGGATGTAACTTGTAAGCAATTCCAAAAGTGTGTCACAAGTTTATAGCGGGATGCATTTATGACATTATTTCTCTATAAAGTTACTAATCAAGATGTCATTTCTCATGATTGATACTTACCGATCTAAACAAAAAATAACAAACTAGTACCCATGCGTAGCTTTAAGACTTTCTAATTAATACTTCAGTTACACTGCTTGTTCAAAACAAACACCGGTAATGCAAGTATTATTCACTAAGAATAAGAATAATTAAAAAAAAAATCCTTCATCTAGACCCACATTTCATCAATAATAAAAAAGTCATTCAATTCTCTGATGATTTATTTCCTCTAAATTTTAATTCAAATATTGGCTCTAATTTAAGAGATCAAGCCATTTTATTATAAGCAGCGAACCCGTGTGTTGTTCATGATACTCTTTCAAAAGGAAATGGACATATAGAAGAAAATGTTTATCGAAATTTTGGAATAGTTCAAAGATGGATTTGTTTATATTTTTTTAATAGTTTAAGGATTAATATGTCCTTTCAAGATTTTAATTGTTCAAGGAGTCTTTGAAATTTACTAATACACGTCATTGTCATAAGTCAGCATGCATACTTATCTATTGGCATTATATGAATAATTGTGACATATTAGGACGTTTGATGTCCTATGTTTCAATTATATATTAGGATTTGATGTAAAAAGGAGGGATATAAATGAACAAGTTAGAGAAAGCAACCAAAGAGTAAAGATTAATGAAAGTGACAAATATATAGAATGCATATAACTTTCTTCGATTGTCTATTATACATTGGAGGCCTAAGTGGATTCCCAGATAAGACGATATTATAGGATTCTAGAAGCTTTTAAGACCACGAGATGGATTCAAACGTAATCTAGTAGGGTTAGGGAAGGGTAAACATTATTCTATTCCAACACAAGAATAAAAATCCAATTTGATGAGTTAACCCTTAATTTAATATAGGAAAGTAAGGCTGTTTAGGGGTTAACCTATTTTAAGTTGGAGATGCCCCCTAACTCTTAGACTTGTGTATTTTAATGACGAAAGATACCTTATTAGATCACATACCATATGTGAGAATGGGATGAGCGGAGTAGATGGGCGCGTCATTTTCAAATTAATACTTGGGAAATGAGAGTGTATACTCAAAGGGAGCTAATTTAGTTGTCGTCTTATAGCCGAATTTTGTTTGTTTGGGGGGGGGGGGGGGGGGGGGGGGGGGGGGGGGGGGGGGGGGGGGGGG
>JBAKGM010000200.1:966936-987903 GCA_037177215.1 Asparagus racemosus | reverse complement strand
AAATCCATCTGTCACGTTAATTATTTTAATCTAATTTCCTGCCTACGATCATGAATTTTGGCGAAACGATGTTTATTGATTTAGATCGCTAATTCTGATAGACCCCCTCCCTTGTTTCGCATCAGTAACTTCTTTTCTTGATAGGAAATAATGAAGACATTTGTGATTTTCTGGTCCGATGATTTTCTGTTGTCATAAATTGATACTTTCCAGCACTTCAATATTTTGTAAACCAAACAAGCATAAAGAGAAATTTGCGAGAGGTAGTTTATATTTGAACCCCAATAATACTCGCCTAGGATTACGAATTAGCTAATAGATCTATGCAGATAGATTAAAGAGAACTGATAGAGAATCGTGACATATACCGGTTGAAGACTCCCCTTCTCTGCACTTAGATTCATGAGTCTGAGTAACCGGAGCTTATCCTCAGTTATTTTGTTCAGCCAGCCGGCCTTCTTTGAGAACACATCTGCATCTCCTATCCTATCAATAGCCTGCATAAGCCTGATACTGCAAAACTCTCCATTCGTCTCGTTCCCATTGTTTCCCATCTCCTTGTTGACCCTCACATCCCTTCCTTCTTGCTCCTCATCAGGCACGACGGTCCTCATCCCTTCGTCCTTCACATTCACTAGAACTCCTCTCTCTTCTTTCCTCTGAATCTTCCTCATCAGATCCACCGGAATCCCCATTGCTTCTGCCATGAACTCTGTGTCGAATGCAGCAATTATGTTTGTTTGCCTGCTTTGACCTTGTAGCTCCTCCTTAAAACCTGGCAAGTCACCAGCAAGATATATCGTATGCGAGAAAGAAAGAAATAGATCACTATCTAGTCATCGTCAATCAACCAAGCCTTCCCTCTGCCCAGAGAGGTGTTGGCAATAACCTTGAAACTAGGATCCAGCTGGTTCACTCCACTGTTGAGATCAGTAATTGTAATGGCAACAAGCTCTTCATTGCCATCATTGTAGCACCAGTGCGCTACACCTGGTGGAACAGTGACGAGGTCACCCTTTGGACTTTCTGGTATCGGTCACCTGACTCATCTGAGTGAAATGTCGAGGGACACCAAGGATTTGAAATTCCTACTACAGCTTTGCCTTTAAGGATGTAGGAAATTCGGGGCACGGGGTCAAAATTCTGGAGGGAGAAGTCCCGCTGTCCGAGAGTGATCCTGAGAGCCCTGACTCCAACACAACGCATTTGATCTTCTTCCTCGTCCCATTGCTCGAGCATGCCTGCTTCAGCCACCGTCTTGTTCGATGGATAAGATACTGTCAACTTATCCATGTGACACCGTTGATCTCTGTTTCTTGCATGACAAGTGGCAGAGAGGAAGGAAGGGAGAAGGAGAGTAAGGAAGAGGAAATAGAATTTAGCCACGGTAGGTCTTAAATTTAGTCCCTCTAACCATTCGACTAAAACTCCGAAGTTATGGTGAGGATCGAGGATTATAGTTTTATATTAATTCTAAGATGTCCCCTCATGTTGAACGCCCTTTTTTATGGGTTGAAACCTGGACTCACGCGACAGTGTCAATTTTTAGAAAATCTGATTAAAATTCGTGGCCGACGGGATTTGAACTTGGGTTCTTTGATACCATCTTAAATTTAGTCCCTCTAACCATTACACCATAACTCCAAAGTTATGGTGAGGATCGAAGATTATAGTTTTATATTAATTCTAATAGTAGGAATATGTTGAATATGTTGATTGGTGGAGAGGTATAATGGTGAAAATATAGTTGTGAGTTGGTGATATATGTTGAACATCTGTCGCCGGTGCTAGTTGATGTTTCACCACATTGCATTTGGTTTCTGTTGTTTTTCTTTTGTTAATTCCTAGTTTTTGATGGGGGTACACCACCTGGCACTTTGGTTCTTATTGTTGTGGCGGCATTGATTGGACTGATCTGGGTTACGAGGGTAACTCCAAAGGAAGGTAAAAGACATTGAAGTTTGTCTATTGATCATGCGAGTTATGTCCTCGAGTTATGGCCTGTGCACCGTCTTGCACCTAAATTCATTTGTTATTGATTGTGTGTCAAATGTCCATGGGGGTTATGTTTTCTAGTCTGTACCACCTTGCACTTGAATGTTGTTAGTTTATGATGGAATACATGCGATGATGGGGACCTGCTCAAGTTAATCTACCGGCCTCTAGGCTCTAGTATTTAAGCTGTCATTTAAGATTTATTAGTGTAGTGTTACTCTATCTAGTGATGGAAGTTTTTAGGGAAAGCTTTGTGACTGGCTACTCTTTTGTTTAAGCTCATTGACACCACTTTTTGATTCTTATCTTCAGATTCCTGCCTGTATTATGGAGTGAATACTATCCCCTAAGTAAGCACTTACACTTACAAGCTAAAGTGTTTTCAGCTTCACTTTGCTTGCTGTATTTCAATTATCTTGCACGTGTATTAATCCTTCTGCTACGGTTTTACTTGATTCAATCCACGCATCCTGTATACAACCAACTGAAAGGGTTTATCAACAAAATCAAAGACCCGTATCCAGCGTGCAATGTGATGATCAAGCGACCAACCTTAAAAATTGGAGTCTGAAAACATACCTATGTTTGTAGTATAAGATGTTTGATTTATGATGTTTGCTATTCCCAAACTTTAATCTTTGAGCTTGATAGTTTTCCTGCACCACTTGTACTCCTAGTCACTATTTCAATATCGATGATTCTCCTAGCAAAAATGATGAGCTGAGAGTCAGGAAAAATGACTATATTTGTTATAAAAGGATCTATTGTTGATTGAGGATTTCGAACTTTAGGGCAGATATAAATGGAGAAGTTAACTCAGTCTCCTAGTTACTACCTCTTCTAATTATAGCTGTTGGAAAAAGGAAACTCCTAGCTTGATGAGTAGCCTATGCTCAAGGATTGAACCTGCAAGGCTCATATCCACATATAGGTGTTTGGGTTAGCAGGTTCGTAGCCACCCAGTATATTACATTTTAATAAGGGCAAAAAGAATTAAGCTACATAACTTTACTTAGTTAAGTCATAACCATGATCTTTAATCTCACTGACACTGCACTTAGTCTGCATTAGGGATTAGAAACAGGTGTTTAGATAATGCCTACTAGTTCTTTATTATGATGTTTCATCTTGTACATCCATCAGTAAACACTTCCTTGAGGAAAACAAGGAACAAACACTCTCATATCTCTTTCTACATAGCAGATAACTCAATGCACTTAATATGAGGGTGTCTTGGGAGGGAAAAGCATCATGTCATGCTCCCTATTGAACTTGAGCTCAAGGGCTTGCATGATGGGAATATCGTAGGAGTTGGCCATCACCTCGCCTGGTAGAGCTGTGAAGGTTGATAAGTGACCTATGATTGAGCTCCTCATTGGTAGCGACGATGTTTTGAAAGATATCCAGTCAATGCCTCTGCTTCTGGCCCTTATCATGGAAGTATAGTTCTGAGGAACTACAGTTAGCTGCCCTTCTTTTATATTGTTGTGGAAGACCCCCCTTCCTTGGTCATCAACCACCTGCAGGTAGCCTTCCCCTTGTGTGACATAGATGATGGTGTGTGCATTAGTTGACCAGTGAGGCACAAGAAAAGCATTCTGTATTTAGTCAAAACACACTGATGTTAGGAATACTGAAAGATGATAAGTAGAACTTTGTGAATATTTTACATATGTTCAAAAAACTTGTATTTTCTAGAATGTAACACGTAGGGCAAATGCAGTTTAGCATGGTGGATGTAAAAATAAAAAAATAATTAAAAAAAGATTAGTTGATGGAGAACAGACGGTGGAGATTTATTGAGAAGACTTATTTGTATAAAATAATAAAAACCAAATATTGAAAATTGCATTCTTCATTTAAGTAAAAAAATGAAACAAATGATGGGCTTTCAAACTAAGGCACTTCACATGCTGGCAACTCACATGTCTAAAACTTGCTGCAATTCACATGCAGGGTTTCTCACAAACATTCTTCTCTCCTCCTCCCCCAAATGAAAAAAGTACATTATTTATAAAACTAAAATAAAATCCTAATCCTAACAAATTAATAGATGATATCAAATAACACATCCTAACAAAACAATGCACCTTATCCTAACTAAGGATCTCAACTAAAAAATAAATCAAATCCTTAAAAAAGAAATCAAATCCTAACTAAAATCTTCATCAAATCTTCTGCAAAATTCAGAACGGGATTTGTTCTGCATCAGTAGTTAGTAGTAAAACTAAAACATTATTGAGTATGACAGAGCAAACAACCTTTATGATTATGAATGCAGGTATTTTGTTGTCCGTCAAGTATTATTAGTCCTGTGTAGATGACTAGTTTACAATGTGCAAGCTTTTTTCCTTGATAGGAAATAATGACGGCATTACTGATTTCGTGGTCCAATAATTGTCTGTTACCATGTTCTGATACTTTATAGCAATCTCAACATTTTGCGATCTGAACGAGCATGAAGAGATGTTCTTGAGAGGCAGTTTATATGAAATGATTTAGAAGAATCTATTTGGCATAGCAGCAGGACAGTAAAGTTTGTTCATTTTTAGGACTAATAATGCATCTCTGGGTTGGCTTGATCAGCCCACCCCGAGTCTCAGAATCACTTACATGCTTAGGTTTGATATAGCCAAGATCCAAATTAGTTCAATCTGCAGTTGAAATCTGATTCCGAAAAGTTCACGATAACCCTACTACAACCTAAGATCAGGCTGCATTAGAACATGTGCATCATGTTCTATGCTCCTAGGATTAGGACTTGGCTAATAATACCTTATTGCAAACTAAGATAGATTGAAGAGAAATGAGAATTGTGACATATACCGGTTGAAGGCCCCCCATCTCTGCATCTCCTCTCATATCCATGTGCCTAAGAAGCGAGAGCTTATGCTCATTGATCGTATTTAGCCAGCCGACGTTCCTGGAGAACTCATCTGCATCTCCTCTCCTATCAATTTCCTGCGTAAGCCTAATACTGC
Organism: Asparagus racemosus; assembly: GCA_037177215.1. Classification (NCBI taxonomy): domain Eukaryota; kingdom Viridiplantae; phylum Streptophyta; class Magnoliopsida; order Asparagales; family Asparagaceae; genus Asparagus; species Asparagus racemosus. Next base: position 982,927 of record JBAKGM010000200.1, on the reverse strand, counting down.
AAACTCCCTCATTTTTCTTATTCTCACTGTCATCTGCCTCCTTGCCAGGCACGAGGGTGCTCATTTCTTCCTCGTTCACCTTCACTAGAACTCCTCGCTCATCTTTTCTTTGCATCAACCTCATCAGGTCCACCGGAATCCCCATTGCTTCTGCCATTACCTCTGTGTTGAATGCAGCCATTATATTTGTTTGCCTGATTTCATTTTGTCGCTCTCCAAAACCTGGCATGTCACCAGCAAGGTAGATTGTCTGCTTCAAAGAAAAAAGATTAACATCAAGTCACAATTTCCAAAGGGTTAGTTGCGATTTGACCCCATCTACTATCCCTTAATTGAGGACAGACCCCCTGAGCGAATTTTTTTAAATTCTTTTACCCTCAGGAGGTCTATTTGTCAATAAACACTTTTATCTTTCTCTCAGAGTAAAATAGTCAAAGTATTTCCCTCAGGGGGTCTATCTGCAACAATAGAACTACAGGGATTCTATCCGCAATTAACCGATCTCCAAACCAATGCTTTGCTTAGAGGTCGTAGTAATAACCTTGAAACCAGCATCCAGCTGGTTCAGTGCACTGTTGAGATCGACAATCGTAATGGCAACAAGCTCTTCATCACCATCATTATAGCACCAGTGCGCTAAACCGGGTGGAACGACCACGATATCACCTTTCTTGACCCTTTGAATCTTTTGATATTGGTCATCTGACTTATCTGAGTGAAACGTCGAGGGACACCAAGGATATGAAATTCCTACCAAAGCTTGGCCTTGAATGATGTAGGAAATTCGAGGAACTGGATCAAAGTTTGGAAGAGAGAGTCCCTGTGGACTTAGATGGATCCTGAGGGCTGTGACTCCAGCACAGCGCATTTGATCCTCTTCCTCGTCCCATTTCTCAACCATACCTACATCGGATACTGTCGTGTTTGATGGATAAGATGCTTTTAGCTTATCCATGCGACACCGGTGTGCACTGCTGGTTGTGCTCTGGCAAGTGGCTGAGAGGAAAGAAAGGAGGAGAGTGAGGGATAGGAAGTAGAATTTAGCCATGGCAGGAAGGAAATATAGCTGTCATGAAATTTCTTAGTTGGGGTGATGGGAGGAGAGGGATAAAGGTGATTTTAGACAATGAAGTGTGTTTACTGGTCGCGGGGGTTATGTGCTGGAATCAAGGATTGTGCACCATCTTGCACTCGGATTTCTTTTAGAATTGATTTTGGTGCCCAGTGTAGTGTAACTGTAAGAAGCTAATGTTTGTTTCACGTGGGTAATATTTCCTAGTCTGCATCACCTTGCACCTGAGTTCTATTAGTGACATGTGATATGAACATGACTCTTTACTTGGATCTGCATGCTAGAGAGGCTTCCTGGGTGTCCTGAAGGCCGAAAATGACCTAGAAAGGGCACGACTCACTCGGTGCGGCTATGGACCTGAGAGGTGGGACGTGTTGAGCGGATCGGATGACGTGTAATGCCAAAGAAGAAGATGGTGACATGCAGGAAAGGTTGGCGGCCGTTTGTTGACACAGTCGATACCATTTCTGTACTTCTGAAAATCATGGAGAAATCTCCGAATACTAACGAAAACCACTATATATCAGGTATATGAACCTCTTTCCTGAGAGAGAGCGCGACCTTTTTTTATATCAAAAACCTCCATCCATATCTCTCGCTTGTTTTTACTACCAGTGAACTTTAATCCAAGGTACTGACTGACTTAGGCATTGGAGGGCCGAGGCAGTGAACCCTACGCCCTTGGATTTAGAAGTGCATCTATAAGCTAAAGTTTGAAATGCTATCAGTTCAGTTTGTTTGATGTGTATGCCTTTGGATTATCTTACCCAATGTTCCTATGTGCTGGTGAAGCATGATTGCTGCATTCAACCGATACGTGTGCAGTGTACTAGAAGGATAGCACTTTGGTTTTTTTAAACATATTAGTCCTTTACATCTTCAATATTTTGAAATTTGCTCCTTAAACCATGTTATTAGGTCCCCTAAATCTTATAAGTTGTTCAAATTAGGCCTTCTGTCCAATGTGCTAACAATGATTGGGTTTAGTTTAGTGATTAAACATGGATGGCTCTTTACCATTTTACCCTCACTGACTGTGTACCCATCAGATTTGAGGGGAGAGAGAACTGTTGCGGTAACGGGGTTTTGGGGGAGAGAGATGTTCGATGGGTATGAGTTTTAAACAAGCTTGGGATGTTGGGGGGTTTTCATTGGAGCCGGTATGGCCCGTACGGGTAAACATGGGTACAACTGGCATTTCATGTCAGAAAGTTAATTTAAATGGAATATTCTCCCCAAATCAAACGCTAGCAAACTAGAGGGACTACTTTGAATCAGCTTATAAGATTTGGGGGGCCTAATATCATTTCCAATGGTTCAAGGGACTGATTTCAAAATGTTAAAGATTAAGGGACTAATATGTAAAAAAAAGAACCATGGCAGTTTGCTCTTCATAAAGAGAAATTTTGGTATGCAAAGTGTAATATTAGAATATCATAAGAAGACTATCCAGATCTCGAATTTGGATCCTCTCCACTACAAAAAAGTAGTGGAGAGATCACTACTTTTAATCTCATCTAACACTCACCGTACCCTCATGTATTACACTCATTCCTAATTTGCACTCAAAGAAAAAATCACACTCACCGACTAGATAATTAATGATTGTAATTATGTAGTGGTCTCTCTACTGATTTTTGGATAGTGGAGATGATCCGAATCCCCAGATCTCCCGCTTATCTTATGGTCTGATATATACCACTAGATTACTGAAAAATTTCTCAAGCCTTGTTGATCCTTTATAAATTCACTTATAATTGGGTCCATATTTAAAGATAAAAATTAACAAAGTTATGTAGCATGGCATGATTAATTCAAAGGTAAATTGCACGCAATCTCCCTCATCTATACCTTCAGTTGCACTAAATCCCCCTCAATTCATTTGCTAACACCATGAAGTAGAATTTAGCCGTGCAAGGAAGTATGAAGGGTGATTTTATAGTCGTGAGGAGGTGAGATGCATACTACATTTGTGCATGGGGTTAGTGTTAGTTGTTTTCCCTTTGGTTAATTCCTGGTTTTGATAAGGGTACACCACTTTGCACTTGGGTATTTATTGAATTGTGGTGGCATTGACTGGACTGATGATGTGTGGGTATTTTTGAAGGTAAAGACAGTCAATAAATACCCAAGTGCAAGGTGGTGTACCCTTCAATCCTTCAAATTTTATAAAGATATAAATTTGAAAATAAGATATAAAAGAAGATATAAAAGCAATCTAAAGACCTACGGAGTTCCTTCTGGTGACTATTTTACGATGTCATACATTTACATTTTAAAAGATATTCGACCCAACTAGAAACCAGTTCAGTGGGCATTTTGAGCCTCGAAAAACTTGGCCAATTTTAGCTATATTTTTGCCCAAACAAAAAAGTATCCAAAACTGGGTAAGGTCCAATGCTGGCAAAGTTTTAGAGATTTGCCAAATACTCTACATTTGTATTTGGCAATTGCTTAAAACTGGACCATGATTGATCTCGACTCAATTTTTGCTGGTTTTATGTTTGGATAAAACAAGATCAGAATTGACCTAGTTTTTTGGAGCCAAATTTTAGCCTTTAAACGCGTTCTTTTCCAAACTACCCCCTACGGAATAACTATTTCCCTGTTTAGAATAAAATCAGGTCAAGATCAATTCTGGCCCAGTTTTAAGGATTTTACCAAACTGACTCTAAAACATACAGCTAAAACTATATAGATGGATTCTGTAAAATATCGTATTTATAAATAGATAAGCATTAAACCTGTAAGAATTGGAACTATTTCTTCTCTATAGTGGGCAGCAAAACAAAGAATTAGAGAATATAAGTGAGCAACAAAGAAACAAGGTTTTTTCATGAAATTACATAAAAATTAGATGGTCTTCAACGATTAAAAGAGGATGAAAGAGTAATTCAAAGCTGATTCAGTGCAACAACAACATCCGGAACTTGAAAAAGCGAGATCTAAAATAAGTGCGTGAAGCGTGGTAAAAAACTTTGTACATCTCAGCTTGGACTTTCCAAGACATAGTCTTCGGCTAGAGAGGATTCGATGACAAAGAGGTTTTTATACTAAATTTTAGCTGATTCGATGATAGAGAGGTTTTCATTCTAAATTTTAATTTTCTCTAATATCTCATTTGCAATGAAGTATACATTTGTAAGAAAGACATATATTTGAATAAATTCAAGATATATTAATCAAATGGATGATGCTGAGAAGAACTATGCAAGATAATAAGATCTTTATTTGGTTAAGCATCATGGAAAAATGACTCCTCATGTCAATTGAATGTAAAACAGTAAAATATGGGGAAAAGGGTTCAAAGAGAAGGCTCACGCCATTTGCATCCTAGTGTTCTGTAGACAAAAAAGTCAAGTCTTATTCTCGAAAAAAGATTTTCCAAAAATCTAAACAAACTTGCACCAAAAATAGAAAAATCTAAACAATTTTCAAATGAAGTCGAATTAATATGTTTGGTTTAGGCATTAGAATGGATGTGATTATGTGGGGTTTGTAAGTGCAAATAATTCGTTGCTTTGATCACCATTGCTACTCTTTTTCGTTCAGCTCATTGAGACCATTATTTTTATCTTCAGATTCCTTCCTCTTTATGCAGTTAACCCTTTGCCAGTATGCCCTTAAAGTTAGAACGGTAGCTTTAAGCTAAAGTTTGAAATGCTTTGGCCCTGTTTGTCAAAGGGTTAAGGAAGAGAGATTAAGGAGAATGGGAGAACGGTTAACGTAGTTGGCCCATTCGATAATCCGAAGGACTAAATTATTAGCCCGTTAAATAAGTTTTATTTTAGCCCTTATGATTAGTTTTAGTGTTGGGGAATAATGAGGATTTTGACTATTATCTTTATAGCTAGAGGGGTTAAGTCTTAATCCTTCTAAATAGGAGTACTATTAAACCCCTCAATTTGAGGGGTTAACTCATTTTAATCTCTCTAGAAGGATTAGCTTAACCCTTATGCATTTTTTACGTTTAGCAAATTATGAAGGGTTAACTCACTTTTAACTCTTGTATAGATTTTTTTTGTTTAGCAGGTTAAGAAGGGGTTAAGTCTCCATAACCCCTCACTTAACCCGTTGCCAAACAGCATCTTAGAGTTTCACCTTACAGTTTGTTGCTGTGTTGTGAATGTCTTTGGACAATGTTCCTTGTGTTAAACCCTTTTGCTAGTGTTTCATTTGATTCAATATTTTCATCAGTTATGTAAGATGATGTAAGATATACCAGTCAACTACAAGGATTAATCTATGATTGGTTTATTTCTGGGTTAGGGGTATTTGGGATGATTAGAAGAATTTTTGAGAGGCATATGCTATACATAAAGCATAAAGCATTAGAGTTTATTGGAGATGACACAGTAGTTACCTTAGAGATTTATTGAAGAATTATTTGAGAGTAGTTAGTTGCATGGAAACTTGTTAGAATTGATATAAAACTAAAATCCTCGATCATCACCATAAAAAAATTGACACCGACCACAAATTTTAAGCGGATTTTCTAAAAATTGACACCGATGTGTGAGTCTAGGTTTCAGCCCATAAAAAAAGGCGTTCAACCTAAGGGGTATGTTAGAATTAATATAAAACTAAAATTCTCGATCCTCACCATAACTTCGGAGTTTTGGTGTAATAGTTAGAGGGACTAAATTTAAGAAAACTATTGTGTTCATTTTTTGTGGGTGATACCGAAAGGGGTGAAAACAACAGCACAATTTGATCAACATAAATAAGGTTACTAACGGCGATGGGCATGTCTTCAGAGATTTGCACAGAAAGCTCTGAAAGCGCTCCAATGTTTGCGAGAGCGTCTGCACAAATGTTGTCATCTCTGTAGGCATGGACGAGCTTACACTCCCAATTTCTCTTCGCAGGTCGCCTGCCTGCAGTCTTCTATAAGAATTCCCAATGGGAGGCGTTTAGTGTCCCTATGCAATATTGGATGCACAGCGCTGCCGGAGTCAGCTTCACAAATGATGCGCCTGCAATCATGTTTCCAAGCTAGCGAAAGCCCAAAGCTGATAGCCTCTAGCTCCACTACCATATTGTTACAGTGGCCCAGGTTCAAGCTGAAGCCAACGATTCAAGAACCATCAACATCTCTCACAATTCCTCTAGCACCAATCTTTCCCGTATCTGATTTAGCAGCGCCGTCTTTTTTTCCTATATTTTGTCTACCTGCAGATCCAAGTATGTGCTCTGGGTTTATCCTAGAATACTTTTGTAGACAATCTTGCGCTCAGTTGCCTTCCATAACATTACATAAATTGCTTTCTTTGAAGGCCTTTTACACAATTATTTACTTGAATGTTAATTCTCTATAAAGGATACAAGAACCATAAACTAATCTTCCAACTTTACCAGCCTGCTTGGATGGAGGGTAGAGAAGGGAAGGGGAAGGGAAATTTATGTTTACTTTTGTTTGAGAGTTCCATTTAGAAGGGTAGGGGAGAGGAATGAGGGGGAAATTTGAACTAAATTCTTACTCCCCAAATTGGGGGCACAGAAAGGGAAGGGAAAAAATTTCCCTTCCTTCCTTTCCATTAGTCATCTCCCAAACACACTGTATAGACATTCCTGCGCCTTTAGCGGGAGTAAGAGATTCCTTAAGGGCTTTGAGAAGCAATCCACAAAGTTTAGGAGCAAGCGTATGGGGCTTATGTAAGAAATCTGAAGAAGAGGAGGTAGAGAAGAGTTAGATGCATTATTTATTTATTTGTTCATCTATTTTTTATTTATATCTACTGTATATTGGCTTAGCTTTTAAGCTATCTTGGAATCTTGGGTGCAATTTTGGAGATGGACTTTTGCCTTGCCGTCCACACCCCTGCAAAGAGAAATTAGCAAAATTGAAAGAAAAGTTGCGATGTAAAAATGAGAAGAAAACCCCGTTCACATTCTTTGTTTTCTATTCCTTTTTTACTTTTGTCGTATGCTAGTTAGATTTCATTATTTAACAAAGAAAAGTGCACAGGGTTTTTTTTAAATATAGAAAAATGAAGTGAATATCATGAATTCTCAAAACTTATGATTATATCTTAGGATTTTCTATCTCAGTTTTATTCCTTACGCATTATGCACAAGCATTCCAAATTTTGTGATTTCCAAATTTATCAAAGAGGGGAGAAAATGAATTTTCTTCCTTCATGTGAGAATATATAAAGCAGATATTGTGTAACAAATGGATTTTCCTTCATTTCTTCAAAATTTCAGAGATGTACACTTAAAATTAAGATATCAAAGTAAAATCTAATGGCCTACTTTCTTCCTTGTGTTAGATTATTTTATGATGTCATACTAACTTACTTCCGTTTCAAAAGATTCTAGACACAACTAGAATGTAGGAAACTAGGAAAAATATTTAATAATTCATTTATTTCATGTCAAAAGTTTTATATAAAATATCTCATCAACTGCATTTTAGTGAATCCTTACGTAAAATTAAAAAATATTAATGTCATGTAGCTTATAAGAAATTATTATGTGCACCATTAATAGCGCATCAAATGGACGTCTATCTTTTATCTTCAGTATAAAAACTCAAATGCCCCGTCATGCCAAGGGCTTTTGAACTCTACCCTCAAAATGGACTAGCTAGAGAAAACAATACAAGATTAATTTGTATAAAAAGATTTCCTTTTAAGTTTCTCTATTCCCTACAGAAGAATGTGCTTTGCGACTAATCACTATAAGAATTTTCTTTTTAGTGCAAAAAAAGTATCAAAAAGACTTAGATTAGGTCTGACGCAAAAGTAAGCCGAAAGAAATCTGCCAATAACACTTCAAAGCTTATCTTTTTTCCCCACAAGACTTAGTAGAAAATCAATACATATGTGTATATCTCCCATTAATATAGCTCATACCCATATTGCCAATTGCGCAACATTTTTCATATAAAATCCTCAAACTCTCTCTTCATCTCTCATCATCTCAAATCTCTCTCTCTCTCTCTCTCTCTCTCTCTCTCTAGCTTGATGTCTTGCTTTTCTAATTCGACAAAAGCTTGGAGAAAACTCACCTCCAAACTCCAAACCAAGCTCCAAAAGCTCAAAAGATCAAAGACCATCAAGAAAGCAACTTCTCATCTCAACAAGAGAAGAAAGTATCATGCGAAAAAGTTGCATCATCGTCATCATCATCAGAGTTTTGATCCTGTTTTTGTGGATGAGCTCTTCCAACAAACTGTGCCAAGTGTTACTGAACATGTAGTACTTGAGCCAGATATCAAAGCAAAGAGTCGAGCCGTTGAAGAAGCTTCTTCTTCATCTTCTTCTTCTTCACATTATCTCAATTATTCTTCGGTCGATGAGAGAGCAGAGATGTTTATAGCCAAGTTTAGAGAAGAGATGAGGCTTCAGAGACAGAGATCACTTGAGAAATATCAGGAGATGCTTGCTCGTGGGTTGTAAAATTAAGGAATGGGTATTGTATGATTTTAATTAATTGTGTTTTATGTTTTTGTTTTTGTTTTTTTGTTTTTTTGTTTTTTTTGTTTTAGTACTGTACGTAATTGTTGGAAGTGTGAAGGTGCTAATACTGTAATTAGTATCTTGGGTAGATTACACTAACTCTTCTTACAAACAAATCATTTCAAAGATTGACATCCTCACTCTCCCACAATACGAAGAGGTCTCAGTAAAAAAAGAAAAATAAAAAATAAAAAACACAAGTTGCTCTCGCTCAATAAGAAATGGGCAGAGGAGACTCAAACTTGCATAGATAGAACGTCAAGTTTCCCCTATAAAAAGAACAAATTACTACTCATCATACCATTTCATTATCGGTTCAAGCTTTAATATACATACATCATCAAAACAACCCAGCAAATATGCAGCAACGTAAAGTGACAAACTAGACAAATCCCTGAAAGAATTCAAAACTCACAGCTTATTTACACATACGACTCTCAGCCTTACGCCTTCCATCAGAATTTGAATCAATGAAGGAAATCCCTCATAGGATCATCATGATGAACCCTCTTCATCCTATAAGCCTCCATATCTTCAGCGGTCACCTCATCATTCCACTTCACATTATACTTCCTCTTCCTCTCGTCTCTCTCCTCCTTCTTCCTCGCCTCCTCCTTCTTCAGAGCCTCAGCCAGCAACTTCTCATCAAGAACCAAATCATCCGGAACTTCAGTTCCCCAAGTAGCGAGCCTTTTCTCTTCCTTTTCCTCCAATTTCTCTTCTGTTGCCTCTTTACGAGCAATATTTGCCTTCATAAGATCAGCTGCAGCTTCAGCAGCCTCAATCCCAGCTGAACCAGTGCAGTAACTATTTCGTATCAATTGCTTGCAGCAAAGATAACCCCATTGATGATCCTTCCACCACGAACCCCAAACAGTTGTATGATTATTTATATACACATCTTCTTCATATTTGCTCTTTGGAAGAGCCATCTCTTGTCCCTTGATGATTCTGCCGGCGCGGTCGTACTCAACCTCTCTCTCGCTTTGCCCCAAAAGGAGTTCCTTTGGAAGAGACTCTTCGGATGCTGCATTTCCATATTTTTCCATTATTGTGTCTTTTGTTTTGGATTTCAGCTTCTCCTTGATTACCTTGTAGTTTTTGAATAAGAGTTCAGCTTGGGATGGAGCGGCTTGCATGTGAATGTCTTGACCCTTTTCAAAGGCTTCCCACGCATGAAGGTTTAGTTGCTTGAATTCCATTGCTTGTCCGCTCGTTCTGTATTGATTATCCCCCTGAAAGTATTTTTAAGAAAAATTCGCATATAGTTAACTTTTACAATAATTTAAAGGGTTAGCTTAATACGGTTAAGTTCAGAAGCACCCAATGTATTACGGGGAGTTGTAATTTATACGCCCTAAACTATAATATTAGGACTTACACCTCCTGAATCTCAGATGATATTAGTTCTCATGCTAGGTTGACATGTCACATGGGAATGTCATGATAAATTACTTTTTCCCCTCAGTGTAATTTTAAAAAAAAATTTAAACCCCACCTCTAAACTAAGAGCAGAAAAGTAACTCACAATGATATTCAGGGGGTGTCACTGGTTTAGGGAGTATAAATGACTCCAGCCCCATAGTACAGGGATATATCTACAATTAACCCCTATGAAATTTATAGTGTGCACAAAAACAAAGTTTAAGGACTTATATAAGGCACTTACTTCATAGAACTTCTCATTTGGATCGCTATCCGGCAGTGGATCCTCACGCATTGACCGTGTTTTCGGGTCATAGTGAGCAGAATTGACATCGAGATTCAAAAGATATTTTGCAGTATCTTCCCGAATACGCAAATTCCTGAAAACAAACAATTAGCAATATATGAGCCTCAAGCCTAAGACGATAAATAAATGAAGTAATTTCCATGCAATCAGACTTACCTCACCGTACCAGTACTACCACCACCAGTGGTGCGCACACGTTTCTCAACCTTTGCAAAATCCATCTGTTTGCTTTCATCAACCTTGGCTTCGTCAACTTTTAGGTCGTCCTCATCATCATCCTCATCACTAACGGAATCCTCACCACCACTCTCGGTTTTGTTTCTCTCCTCTAGTTTCTTCAGTTGCTGTTCCTTCAGATATTTCCTTCTAGCTTCATCCCTGGCTTCGTATCTCTCTATTATGTGGGCATAAGTGGAGGCATCATAACCATTCCAACGATCACGTTTGCCATCATAATCAAGCTCAAATGTCTCCACCTTCTCATCAGGAGCTATATGCATGTTTGTCCACTTAGCTCCCAGCTTTCTTGGTCTCTCCATGCATGACTTCTTGTCATGAGTCATGGCCCCACAACTGTGTAGAAATTTGAAAAAAAATTAAACAAATTAATTTAGCATTCAAGTGTAGCAAGACCAGACAGCAATCAGAATGCTTAAATCCGTTATAAGAGTAATACATGAATGATCAAGAAGACTTGTCTGCACTCCACAAGATGCAACATGGCCAAAGTTCCTTCTCTACAGGTAGTGATCAAGAACAAATTTTGAGTAGCAACAACATTCACAGATTCAGTGACAAGACCATAGAGCAAAAGGATGGGCTTTGATTTAAGGAAAAAATTTTGCAACTCACATCATAGTTCTAGAACACTGCCTACAGAGACAACCAAGAACAACAAACAACAGGAAGCACTACAGAATAGGTCTATACCATAGTGAGATTTCATTCGATACTATAGAAAGAACACTGTTAGTAATCTCCATCGGATAGTGACATGATTACAACTCGCCAGGTCCCTACTTGCATCAAGATCCATATCATGAATTGACTTTATGAGAGGCAAAGGGAGGGAAGGAGTTACTTACTTTTCACAAGCACCTTTTCTATATCGGTCAGCTTGAAAGATCTTGGCACCTCTGTCATACCAGGCTTTGGTATAGTTGGGATCAGATTTCCATTTCCTTTGATGTTTCAAACTCTATAAAAATAAGGCGACAAACATGATTATTAGGCAAGCACAATAATCCGGTGCGAGTATTAAAGAGACATGATGAACATATTGAGCTTACCGGTCTCTCAGCGTTAAGGTACCAAGGAGCTGATGACATATACTGAGGTATGTGAGGATTGATCTCTTTTCCATCTTCATCTACCTCAGCTGGTGCCAGCCCAGCCTTACGAGCTTCCTCCAATTCGAGTTGTTTCCGATGGTCTTCTCGAGATTTAAAGGACACTGAAATTGATTAAGAAGATATATGTTAGAGAATTTTCATTACAAAATATGAAAGTGCTCCAAGAGAATAAGCAATTACATAAAAGTGCTTGGAATTTGTATTCATTTTTTATAACTATCCTTATTGCAGAGCAAGATGACCAAAGAAGGATTTATCCACTTCTTCCAACATATAGCAAATTAATCAGAATAGCAAAACCACAATAGTTGCTTGAGAATTATGATTTATTCTGGGTATAATTACCATACAAAATGAAACTCCGACATGAGAGACATTAATACAAGATGGAGACCATTTTGATACAAGAGCTCAACACGCTAATATTTCAATCAAATGTTGAATTTGAATGCCACATTTTGTCTATGAAGTGGGACTAAATTATTATTCCATTTGTTCCCTTATCTCGAGTAACTGAATAAGGGAAACAAACATGAGATTTTCAAACTGGCATCAATAACCACAGTCTATGTGATGTTTCCAATTGGCATTAACTATTAAACCAACTAAATGCTATTCATATGACGTATAAGGTATTAATATAAGTATTTATCATAGGTTAATATATGACCTGCATTGGCATCTCCATGCACAATTTTGCCCCCCAACGAAAACCACCTTTAAAATAGGGTCATTCTATGTAAACCACACTTAATTTTCAATTTATACATAAACCACGTGTAAAGTAGTTTCGTTGCAATCAACCACCTGGCCCACTTTTCAGTAAATTTTTCAGTAACTGACCTCACCTAACATAAATTAAGGACTTTCTCTCTAATATACGTACAAATTGACATCTAATTAACTTGACTTAAAAGCGAGTGCAGATGGTTGATTGCAAAAAAGAAAACATTTTAAAGGTGGTTTATGTATAAATTGACAATCAAAGGTGGTTTCTATAGAACTACCCTATTTTAAAGGCAGTTTCTATGGGGGGAAAATTTTTACTTCAAAAAATTTCAACAATTAACACAAGAAAAGATTATAAAGACATAAACACCAATTATCACTATCGACTGTAATTTCTATTCTCAATTAATATTTTCCTACCAAAAGGAAGAAATGTGACTCGTCTTTCTCCTAAAAACTGGAGTTTTTGATAAGGTCACATGCGCTGTCCGTATAAAAAAAAACCCTAATTTCTCCCTGCCTTCAACAAAATCTATCCGTATAAAAAACCTAATTTCTCCCTGCCTTCATCAAAACCTAACCAAATTCAGAGCTAAAAACACAGGAAGGAAAGAGGAAGGAAAGGAAATTACCTGAAGCCGTCGCCATTTTCGCCTCGAATCTCAAGAATCGAAATCTAGAAAGAAGGAATTTCGAGAAAAGGGAAGATTTTGGGACGAATTCGAAACCCTAATTTCTATGGAACAGCGCTCCCCTCTCTCTTTTTATTTAGCCTTGGTTTATTTACGGGTCCGTGGTGGAACCCCCTAACTTTGAGATGAATTACATAAGACCCCCACACTTTAAATGTAAGACAGACCCCCTAATCTTTTGGGAGTTTTGCCAAACCCCCTGAAGCTCGGAGGAATTTCTGAAAAGGCAAGGGCTTTTTCTAAAGTTGCGCCAATTTATAAGTTCTTCGTGAAAGTTTATAACTAAATTGGGTAAATATTATGAAAGTCTCACTGCTTATTATGAAATTCCTGATGCTATCGTTTAAAGAGCTGTTAAGTTTTTTTTTTTTTTTAATAGCACGTGCAAGTCACATGTATTTTTATATTCCAACATCGCTCTCTTCTTCTTCATCTTAACATAGTTTTTCCCTATATCATTCTCTTTCTTCTTTCTCTTCAGGTAATAATTTTCCCTTTCTTCTCCTATAATTTTATTCTCTTGTATGTTTTCAAGAATTACAACTTCATCATGATCCACATCTCTTTAGTATATTAAACAATATTCTTTATATTATAATTCAAACAATGCTCGATGGATCAATGCTAAATGTTTGTCATGTAACAAATAGGAAATGCTAGTTTATTGGTAGATAGGAAACGTTATCCATGGATCGTACCTTATTTGGCATTAGGCCCTATTCTTGAAGGGTGTTTTGTGATCAACAAATAACAACGAGGAGTTTGATAATAAATGTCCAAATTTGTAGGGATTCTCATAATAATTACCCAGTACCTTGTAAATAAACATAATCTAGTCCACAATACAAGCCCATGACTATTATGGGCTAGATGGGCCGCTATCCAATGGCATACGCATAAATTTTTATCTTAACGCTCAGCTTTTTTTGCCCCTCTTCAGTCTCTTGTAAGTAATATTTATGATTTGCTCTCCTTAATAAATTTCATCAGAGCTCAGGCCTGGAATATGCCCCTTCAATATTCAGTGAAACTCAAAGTTCATGTGGACACGATCTCCTGCAACTTTCGTAGTTCCTTAATCTTAATAGTTTATTAAAAATGTAGGGATTTTTAGATATTAGTCCCTTAACTAATCAGTATTATAATATTAGTCCCTCAAATCTTCATATTTTGATCTTAGTCCCTTAGTTGCATTAATATGTTGATATTAGTCCCTCTATTAGTGTTACCAGTTAAAACCCTTGACTGTGGTTAAGTTTAGACTAACTATGGATGGTTAATGACCAAAATACCCCCATTTAATTCCGCCACTCAATAAAAATTTCACCCTCTTCCACTTCCCTCGCTCTTCAACATAAAAGCCGTTGAGGAAATGGCTTCCCTATTAATGAAATTTTGAAGAAGAAAAGAGGTGAAGCAGGTTTAGGTTCGCCGCTCTTATTAGATTTTAGGTTTAGAAGATTTGGGGTTTGGTGTTAGGGCTGAGGGGCATAACGGTCAAATAAAGAGAAAAAATTAAACATAACAAAATATTCCCCAGTTTTTATAAACCCAACCAACCAAAAAAAACTAATGTCAACATATTGATGCAATCAAGGGGACTAATATCAAAATATAAAAATCTGGGACAGTGATATCAAAATACTAATGACATTTGTAAACTATGTGTTCTCGTATGATTAAATGTCTCACAGAAAAAAAAATTTGTCCCGAGAGAATTACAAATTATCCTTGCCCACCCAAAAAATATCGTATTTGTAGCTTAAAACACAATTGGATGTACAAATTAATTAAATCAGTAATCCTCATAACTCTGGCAAATCATGTAACTCTCCGACCTCCATAAACGTCCTTAGCCAAAACTCCACATCCTCATCATAAACCAAACTATCCAAGTTTGATTTTTCGTTGAAATTGCAAGATGCGTGATCTCCTTTTACCACAGCTAAATCCATAGCTAATGCTTCATTCCAAAAACGATCATCAATAATCTCCATAAATTCTCGTGGTGATGACTCCATAGATTCATTTTTGATGTAACCCATATCAGAACCAGATATCTCACTACTTGACCAGTTTGAGGATATTGATCCAGTGCTATTATCTTCTGAGCTTGACTGGATTGGATTAGTTTGCATGAGTGTAGGATTTGATGCCGATTCGACCGAATTTGGATGGAATAATTTTATGGACTTGGACTCAATCTGAGTAGTTTTGGACTCTGGTCGAACTTTTGGGTTGGACTCTTGGACTGAACGATCTGACTTTTGTAGCCGTTTCTTCAGGTGAGTGTGCCACACATTCTTGATTTCATTATCGGTTCTTCCTGGTAATCTCGCGGCGATTGCTGACCACCTACACATAATAGGAAAAAAATTGTATAAGAAACTAATTTTGTATTTGTATTATTTAATTTACTAATAGTTTATTTAAAATTAACGTACAAAATGGAAATTGCAAAGCGTTGTTATGTACAATGTGTTTATGTTGCCATTATTTCTTTCATGGCAATTGCATTTTTCACGTAGCAAAATAGTTGCTATATTTTTTTAAAAAAATTATATAATATACTTGAGAGCAAGTGGGCAAGAGGGGACACCGTAACATTCAACAAAAACAAAAGAAAAGGGAATGTCGAAATTTCTTCGTCACACTAAATCCTTAAACTTTCTTCTGTACATATTGACTTATTAATAGGAGAAAACAAAGGACAAAGAAAACGAGACACTAGGCAGCCAATTAAGGAAAAAAAAATCCCATAAGGGGCTGTTTGGTTCGCTTAAAAAACATGGAAAGTGAAGGAAAGGAAATATATTTTCTATAATTAGATATTTTCTTGTGTTTGGTTCACTTCTTTGAAGTAGAAAGGAGATAAGTTGTCACCATATTATTGGATGACATGAGTGATTTTTAAAGAAAACTTATTTTCTTGTGTTTGGTTGGCTAAAAAA
>JBAKGM010000200.1:944550-966836 GCA_037177215.1 Asparagus racemosus | reverse complement strand
CTCGGCATTTTCTCAACGGTCACCTGTGGTGACCGTTGTTTCCGGGCCGGGCAGGGCTTAGCCCGGCCCCGGGCCGGCCCGACCCGACCCGTTTGGCCAGCACTGTTCCGGGCCGGGCAGGGCGCCGGCGAGTCAGCTCGTACCCGGGCCCGTAACTCGGCCTGGCCTGGGATTTCCGAGCCATACCCGAGCCGAGCCCGGGCGAGGCCTGGCTGGGCCCGGGCCGGCAGGCTTTTTGGACAGCCCTAGGTTCTTTTGGTGTTTAGACTGAAGAACAAGAGAAAAGAGCCGATGTTTATTTATTTTTACAGAAATACTATATATAAACGTGAGAAATACATCAACTTGGATTAAAAATAAATAAAATTTTACTATTTGGGTCTATAGATCAATATGATAATAGTAGATGGGTTTAAAATTAATAAATTAGGATAACCTCTAGATTTATCTTTAAATTTTAACCTTTGATCTAAACAACATTTGTGAATAAAAAGTGATGATAACAACAATAAATATACCATATAAAGAACCCTCACCACAAATATAATCATCGAACAATTATCATTACAAAACTACTCTAATACATAAATATCAAAATTGAAAATTCATCAATTAAAGATAGTTAATATCTCTAGACAAGGAGAAAGATAAACAAAAATTCTATGGTCTCTACAAACAAAATTCTGTGATCTCTCCTCACTTAGTTTTACGGAGGAAAATAAAATGAAAGATACATCAATGTAATACCCCCGTTAATATCAAACACACAAGGTTGCATCAAAACTAATGGATACATAATCACCGTGGCTAATCCGAATAGTTGGGAGGTTCCAATATGATTGCCAAGATATTGGGTTCGATTCTAAACCGAGTTATAAAAACTAAACTAATGGATAAAAAGTTGAAACATTGTAAGTAGTATTAATAAGACTAGTTGGGGTGCGCATGCATTACACGTGGTCTAATACTTGTATTGTTTACGTAGAGATTATGTTTTCATTATAAAATAGCATATCTATCCTCTCTATAAAATTTAGAATTTTTATGGGTAAATTTCTCTAAATCCATAATAATTTTGGCTGTTTGACACTAAACCCTAAATATCATCGAAACTCTCGCTTATATCCAACAAGTCTATCACATTATATATTTCTAACAGGTATGAGGCCCTTCAGATTCAAGGTACAAAAGAAATTAAACTAGATTGATTTACTTCTTTAAAATTTAAATTTTACAAATATACACTGAAAATTTCAAGATTCACAAACATTACAAAATTAAGATATTTCAAAACATATCGAAAACTTTTTAAATTTTAAGGGAATTTTTTTTGCAATTTTCTAAGTTTGTAGCGTACCTTTTACAAAATTTCAAATTTGTAGAGTTTCAGTGTATACTTTGTATCTTAAATTTATTTTAATTGTGTTTCTTTTAAATTTTATATTTTTGAGGGTGTTTTTAATAATTATCAAGCCCTTATCTTTTATCAGGATGTTGTAATTTTCTAAGTATGTTGGGTACTTTTTGCAAATTTAAAATTTATATATTTTTAGTGTATACTTTGTATCTTTGATTTTTTTTATTGTGTTTTTCATAAATTTTAATTTCTAAGGGTGTTTTTTTATAATTATCAACCCTTATCTTTCATAATGATATTGTAATTTAAAAATATTAAGGTATGTAACAACCTCTATTTCTTCACTAATTACTATGGATAATTAAATTTGAAGATAAAACCTAACTCCTAATTATCAATTTATTATCTCCTAATTTAAAGATATTAGGATAGGATAACTACTTTTTACTTCTTTACTAATTATTATATATGATTAAATTTGAAGACAGATCCAACTTCTAATTATGAATTTTATACATGTTATCAATTAAATATTTTCACATGCAAAAAAACACATACATATAATATATATGTGAATATTTTACCATAATTTCCTATTTAATTAATTATTTATATTAATTAGAATAGGATAACAATGTAATATGTAAAAGGATTAAGGGTATTTTTGTCCATGTAAAGTTTTTCCTAAAATCACACTTTTATAAGGAGTGTGATTTACTATGCTTTTGGTAAATTTTAATTTTGTGTGTGTGTTTTTATAATTATCAAAATCCTATCATTTGTCATGATTTTGTAATTTAAAAACATTAGGGGTAGGATAACAACTTTTTATCTCTTCACCAATTACTATCAAAAATTAAATCTAAAGATAAAAACTAACTTCTAATTATCAATTCCTTATCTTCTAAATTAAAGATACTAGTCTTTTAGTCCGTGCTAAGCATAGTCTTATCGTAATTCATGTATATTTTGTCGTGTTTTAATGACTCGTATTCGAATATAAATTAAAATATTTAATGACTCACCCCCTTTGAGGCGCGTAAACCCCACCCTGCCCCAACCCTATTGAGATTTGAGAACATGTCCCCACCTGGAAATCATAATATTAAACAACTTATATAATGCTATAAATAAAATTAAGATCATTTAAACTTAATTTTTTATATGAAATGAATAAAACAAAGATATTCAAAATACACCTAAATGCAACTTGAATGAAATTAAGATATAAGATTGTTTAATATTTAAAAAATATGTTTCGCAAATGATGAATCACCAAAAAAAGTAGTTCTCAATGAAACAACTAATCATAGGATGTAATAAGCAAAAATTAAGAAAAGCTCTAATAATTTTCAATCATTTTTTTCCGTCTTAATCCTCTTCTTCAAAGTTGAAAGAGCTAGTTTTTTGTCCATCTCTGCAAAATGTAAAGCATGCTTATTTAGAAAATTTAACATTAAATATTAGTGGTGGATATCGGTGTGGATAAGTTGGATTTAGTTCAATAGATTGATTATCAATGGTACCATCCTAATTCAATTCAATTGGTTTCCTATCCTGTGATAGTAATTCATTCATCCTAGAATAACACAAACATGATTTAATTTTTTAGTTAAAGAAACTAATATTAAATTTATCAAAAAACCTTCTTCTTAGAATTTTTATCAAATGTATTTTCAGGTGTTGATAAATCTAGAGTATATTCAATGGATTCATTATCATCACCATCAACCATTGTTATATGAAGTGATTTGTCATCCTTGGATAAAAATAAATTTAGTATTATAACAACAAATATATTGCATAAAATTGTGGAATATAATGTTATTAATTAGATTACTGAAATGTTACCTTCCGATCAGTAGGAAGTAACAATCCCTTGAGGTTTTCATCGTCCACATTATCATCAATGATTTTAATAATTGTGTAGTTTTTAATGCATTTTCTTGTGTTAAACTCTATAATCTTAACATGAAAATGCATATTTCCCCCGATTAATCTCTTGATAGCAAGTGGAATATCCTTATTTTCTACATCTTACTTAAGCAAATATAAAAATAATTTTTAATTTAATTTCTTCAATTAAAAACATATTAAAACTTAAATTAAATTTTGAGATAATTTATCAAACCCAGCAAAGTTGCTAATTCTGAAGAACCAATTTTCGTCAAACGAAGAACCTTATGATAGAATATTATATTTGTAGTGATGTATGTTCCATCTCTCACTTTAAAGGTAAGTTTATACCTAAAATTAAAAAACAAATTCACATCATATCAAGATTTTTCAAATTATTTTTTCTAAACTATAAATTATTGATATTTATAAAATTTATATATCCTATTTACCTTTCTTCTACATATTTAATTTCCTTTTCGTGATGATTACAGTAAAGAATCTCATTGTTCACTTTCAACTTGTTATTACAATTAGCATGAGAAGGATATCGCTAACCCAACATCTCCTCAATTCTCATAATTTGAGCATTGCAAAAGAAACGTTTCTCCTAAAAATAGTATAGATAAACAATATAGTCATCAAGTGAATTATTAAAAGAAACAAGATAAAAAACTAAAGTTCAAACTAAATGAATTAAAGTATTAACATGAGGGTCTATGTAATATATTTTTATAGTCGTTGTATTAAAATTTAAATGATACATATTTTGTATAAATTATTTTAGTGATTTAAATTAAATAGACCAAGTATATTGTGAAATAATAAGACAGCTCTTGTCATGGTATCCTGTTTTTTATATACATATAGTGTTAAAAACTATAATTGAATATATATAAAATTTAGTAAATAATTCAATACTAAAATAAATAAAAAATCACTTACAACATCGTCGTTCAATACCTTCACTTCAAAAATGTCATCAATTGTACCATCATTGATTTCAAACATCACTTGTGAGCTTAGTGATCTTATTCCAGACTCAAAACTTTAGTATTGAGTTGTCGCATCAATAGAACTGGGAAAAAATAAAGAAAAATAACTACTTATATTGGCAATTCTAATCATTCTGAATATATGAAAAATGGAATTAGCTTTCAGAATACCTTTCATTTGGAATTCAAGAAATTTTGAAAATCACGTAAATCATGACAATTTGCATATAAACAATACATAGTATTAGCTTTCAGAAATATTCGCAGCAATAGTTGGTGTTTTGATCTATGAAAGTTGTAATAATAACATATTATTTGTTGTTCTGCTCAAATTTTGAAAATTAATTAATATTAATTCAATACATGAATGTCCTTATTTAACACTGAAATGTTTAAATATATTATACAGCAATTCAAAGTAATAAATTCATAAAATAAATTATTAGAAAATCTACCAAAATACGGCTCAATTATTGAAGTTAACTTCTATATTCAATCCAACTGCTTTCAAATCAAAGCCTGCAATTTTAAACAAAATGTTAAAAATTAGAAATAAACAACAACCATAAATTACAATAAAGACTTGTTAGAAATACTATGATAAGAACTATGTTCAAGAAAATTTATATTTCGAAAAAGTAAAAAATAAAAATACCTACAGAATAACTAATAGTGTTTAATTTTTTTAATTTAAATGATATTTGAAAAATTGAACAAAATATTGGAGGTCAATTACATTGAATCAATTATTTAAAAAAATTAAATAGATAATTTCATATTTTAGCAAGATCTAAAAAATAACCAAAAAACCAAAAATAACAATAATCGAATAAGAATAAGTTTTTCAAAAATATCTAAAAATAAATATCTTGATATTATATGATTTATGAATGTAGAGATAATTTCAACATAAACTAATATTTTGATTAAAATTAGATTTCCTTAAATGTCAAAATTAGCAATATTTTTAAAAATATAAAAATCATCACTTATGAATAAAGTCCTAATTTCATTAAAACAAATTAGATAATAAAATCTAAAATACAAAAATATATATTTCAAATAATTATGAAATTAACTAGTTTCTCAATCATTATTAAATTTAGTATAGCACGTAAATTTGACCAATATTATTTTTTAAATTAGTATAGCATGTAAATCTCATTTTGAGACATATGTTCACTTTCGATTTTAATATACACGAAATACTTTTGTGAAAAACATATCAATGAAATGATAAATATGGTAATTCAAATAAATCATGATATTCTGCATATAAACGGTACATTGAAGAAATTTTTAGAATTCAAGAAATTTCATAATTCAAGTAAATCATGTTTGTAAATATTGTAATAGGAAATTTACCAATATCCGAGCTTAGTTATTGAAATCACCTTTGATATTCAATCCAATTGTTTCCAAATCATGTCATGCAATATTAAACATAAAAATATAGAAATAAGCTACTGTCATTAATCTAACTATATATTTTTTTGAAAATGTTAATCTTAAAATTATGATCAAAAAATTATATTAGAAGGTAAAAATTAAAAATAATAGGAAATTAACCAATTTCCAGAATCATTTATTGAAGTTATCTTATATCAACGATTTTTAATCCAACCATTTTCTAATCATGACTTGTAATTTTAAACATAATAAAAAAATGAAATAAGATACAATCAGAAATCATGATAAATATTTGTTGCAAAAATTATTCTAAGAATTATGATCTGAATTATTATATTCTAAAAAATAATAAATAAAAATATTTTAAACAAATTAATTTAACAAAAAAATCACCAACATCCGAGCTCATTTATTGAAGTTATCTTTGATATTCAATCTAACTATTTTCAAATCACGGCCTGCAGTATTAAATAAAATAAAAAAATAAAACTTAGCTAAATCATAAATCAGAATAATGATTATTTAGTCAGTGATTAATATTATGGGCATCTAAAATATTGATTCAAGTCATAGGATACTATAAAATTTTAAAATATCATTTATTTTCGATCATATTGAAGAATATTTTTATCAATTACATGAATTGTCTATATTTAATTAATTCAAAAATCTAAATTTTAGAAATTTGTCACTTTTTATTTGTTTTCATATATTTCCTATTTAAGAAATTTTGAAAAAAAATATTTTTGAATAAAAATAAATTTTCCCAAATGTCTAAAAATTATAAATCTAAAATTGAAATTTATTTCTGAAATTTTGAAACCGTCCTATTTTAAGAAAAAGATAAATTTTAGAAATATTTTTAAAAAACTAAAATTTCAAATTGATTTCAGTATTCTTTAATCTGATAATTAGTATTTTTTAAAAAACTTTAGAATTAATTTATTCTAAAATTGGCATTAAATTTGAAGTAATTTGAAACATAGGAACACAATCTAACGTGGTAATTTTATTAAAGTAAGGTTTCTTCCATTAATTTACTTAAAATATGAATCTATTATACACAAATTTTGTAAGATAAATTTGGTAACTTGAATTTTTTTGAAAACATTTGCTATTATTTAATTTTAAATTAGTATTAAATTTTGTAAAAAAATAAATTTTCACAACTATCAAAAAATAAAAAATACAAAAGTAAAACTTATTTAAGAAATTTTGATACTATCCTATTTCGAATAAAGAATTTTAGAAATAGTTTTCAAAAACCAAAACATTCTAATTAATTTCCCACTAATGTAAAAATTACTGTTTTTAAAAAATTTTGAATTTAATTTATTCCAAAATTGGTATTAAATTAGAAATTATTTGAAAAATAGGAACACTATCAAAATTTGGTTATTTTATTGAAGTAAGATTTCTTCTATTAATTTACTTAAAATATGAATCTAATATACATAAATTTGCAATTTGAATTTGGTAAGATAAATTTGGTAACTTGAAATTTTTTTGAAAAAAAATTTGGTATTATTTAATCTCAAAATTAGCATTAAATTTGGTATAAAACTAAATTTTCACAACTATCAAAAAATAAAAAATCCAAAATTCAAATTTATTTGAGAAATATTGAAATTGTCCAATTTTGAAAATAATTGAGAAATTTCAAAAAAAAAATTTTAAAAACTTAAAATTCTAATTAACTTCAGTATTCACTAATATGAAAATTACTATTTTTATAAAATTTCAGAATTAATTTATTCCAAAATTGATACTAAATTAGAAATAATTTGAAAAGTAGGAACTTGACCTAAATTTGGTTATTTTATTTAAATAACATTTCTTCCATTAATTTGCTTACAAGAAGAATCTATTATACATAAATTTGGTAACTTGAATTTGGTAACATAAATTTGGTGAAACATTAGTATTCTTTAATCTCAAAATTAATATAAAATTTTGGTGTAAAACTAAATTGTCAAAACTATCTAAAAACAAAAAAATAAAAAATTCAAATTAAAAGTTGAAATTCCAAAACTAAATAATTTCAATAAAATATTTAATTTCAAAAATATTTACAAACCAAAAATTACAATTAATATAATAAATTTTAAAATACCAGGAATAAAAATAATTTGGTAGCATCAATTAGGTAATTTTATTTGTTTTTGAAATTTTGGTATTATTTAACCTGAAAACAGTATTAAATTTGGTATAAAAATAAATTTCACAAATATCTAAAATCAAGTCTAGAAAGTTTAATGAAAATGTCATCGAATTATGAATAAAAATAACCATTCGATATACAAACTTATTAAACATATTAAACTAAGAATAAATATTCAACAGTTGTAGAATAAATACCTGTATTTTTTCTCCAAGCAACAAAAGCGCCGTGAGTTGTAGATAAAAAACAAAGTTTTTTTCCTGGAGTAATTCTTTTCAAGAATATTTTAAATCGTAACCATTAGATATTAAAAAATATTAAACATATTAAAATAAAAATAACTATTTAAGGCCTATAGAATAAATACCTAAATTGTTTTCTCTAAGCAAAAGCGTTGTGGGTTGTCGATAAACAATCAGAGTCTTTTTCCTGGAGTAATTGTTTTAGAAGAATTAAAATCATAACTGTTATATATATAAAATATTAAATAGATTAAAGTAAAAATAACTATTCAAGGGTTGTAGAATAAATACTTGAATTTTTTTCTCTAAGCAAAAGCGTCGTAGGTTGTCGATAAACAATCAGAGTCTTTTTCCTGGAGTAATGTTTTTAGAAGAATTAAAATCGTAACTATTATATATAAAAAACTATTAAATAGATAAAAATAAATAACTATTCAAGGGCTGTAGAATAAATACTTGAATTTTTTCTCTAAACAAAAACACCATGGGTTACAGATAAAATCGAAGAATTGTTTTAGAGAAATTGTTTTCATGAATTAATAAAACCAGAAAAACTTTCGTTTAGAGAAGAAACACCTCATAGAGATTCTTGAACATGATTTGAGATTATTTGTGATAATTAGAATTAGTTACAAAAGATATAGTGATTGCTAAGAAATTAGGTTTTACTATATATAGAGATGTTTAAATGAAAGATTGAGATATTATAGCAATAAAAATGGACAGTTTAGATGGAATGACATGTGTCAAAAATATTTGTGAAGGAGGAAGCTGATGTGGTATCCTCTAGTGAGTTTTTAAGCTTTTTACTGTTTCTTAATGTATACTCTAGTAAAAGATAGGATAGGATAAATTTTTTTATCTCTTTACTAATTACCATAGAAACTTAAATTAAAGGATAAAAACCAACTTCTGGTTATGAAGTTTTTTATCTTTTATCAATTAAATAATTTCACATGCAATGAAACACTTACATATGATATATACTAGTTTTATTGCATGTGCAATGCATGTGGTTAAGTATCAAAATTATATAAAATTTTGGTTTATTTTCTTATTATAAATCAATTAGATTCATTTTGTGTTGAAATTTGTAAACCTGGATTATTTTTGCTATAACTTTTATTTAAATATTTTAAAATTTTTTATGGAATGGATTTGTGACCTAAACTAGGATCAATATACTTTACATTTATATTCTTAGATACATAACATCACTTTTTCATTTTGCACATATCAAGCTTTATGTATTACATTTATTTATCAAATCATCGATCTCCAATTTATTTATCTTAGTCATTAAATGTAGTGCTACATTTTAATAAAAAATACAATAATCTTTTGTTGATGTGTAAAACATAAATAAATAAATTTCTACGAAGAGAGCTTGACTATAGGAACGATATTATTGTAACTGTAAAAAAAATACTTAATAGTAAGATAGTTTGTATAAGCTCAGCACAAAACATATGCTTTCTACCAGACTGCAAAAGATCTTAGTTATTGATAGACATAAAATACAAAAAGATAAAAGCTAAGATTAATGGCAACTCTGGTATAATTTTATATGATATAAACATTCACATAAGCATATAAAAATACTAATTTTTTTATGAAAATCCCTTCTAAAGATTTCTAATTTTACTAGAAAAAACTAGGCTACACTATAAAATATTCAAAAAAATATTATCATTTATTCCTTCTATTTCATATTTTAATCGAGCCAAGATTAATATTTCTCCACTTTTATCTTTTTCCTAAGTAATTTTAGAGTTATGTCTTCATCTTTTATGTTGATTGTGACATCAGGCTAGAGCTAGATTACTTATGATATTATATTTCCTTCAACTCGTTCATATTTTATTTTTTTTCATCTAACTTCACCAGGAATTTAAATGTCTTTCTAATTTTTAACATAAACTTCTAGAATTATGGGCGTAAATATTTATTTTTCCATTTCAATGAGAATAAATCTTAATTTCATATATATGAAAATCTTTTTTATTTTCTAATTTTCTACTTAAATAGAGTTAGGAATTACCTCTTTTATCTCTGTAATGAATTCTTTATGATGTGCATCCAATAAGAGTTTCTGTTGTATCAAATAGTGATACCTTTGTATTGTCCATGCCATTTTTCATGAGAATCTTAACTATATACCTGTAGTTTTAATTGTTGATTTCTAGATATATGTTAATAATGAATTTTGATATGTTTATGTCATAAAAAATTAATATTACTTGACATTGGTATTGAGTCATTAGTGATTCTACGACATTTATCATTCAGACATTGTTTATTAATATCTTTATCTACTTCTTGTTGTAGCCTTTGCAAGTATAGAACCATGGCTCAATTCTATTTAAAAATGATAGATATTTTTACCTTAAATGTGCAATAGCGTGTTTGTATATTGGTATATTTTAGTTTGATTTAATTGTGTGAACAAGAGTAGGTTTTCTAATATTGCACCTATATGAATTTCGTGATGTCTGAATAATATCACTAACTTAAATTTCTTTTGTATCTATAACGAGTGTTGATGGAGATCCTTTTGTTTTGGCAGCTTCTTCTAAATGAATCATGCATATTAGATTAAAATATAACATTATTTCTTTATGGTGTTATATGGAAGTATACTTATTCTACTTACCATTCCATTAATTCTTTAATAAGTTGTATTTTGGGGTTGATACATAATGTTGATATAATTTATGATGATATACTTATCTCCCTTGCAAATTTGAGATAATTATAAGATGAATTTTATGTTTAGTGGTAGGTAATAAGAATTTTAGTAATGAAATATATTACCTATATATTTAGAGATCTTGAAATCTGTTAATGTTATTACAAACTTATCTTTGATTGTGTCTTCAAGAATTGATTTTTCATTTATAGCCACATTCCCTAATAAAGTTGCGTGTGGAGCCATTTCACTATATATGAAAAAGAAAGAATAAAGAAAGAATATCAATCTTAATTTTTTTCTTACAGTATTGAAGATAAGTATCATGTATATTCCTTATCCATTATTGTGATTTCCCACCTATTATCTAGTATATTTTGTCTCGTAACATACCTGATCACCAGCTTCACGATAGTTGCTATTACAAGAATATCTGCATGTAATTTTATAATAAATTTATAATTCCAAAATTTTAAATGTTTCATTTGATATTGAAGATTAAATAATAAAATTTTATAAGTACTTACTAATATTTATTGCATCTTTCTTAAAAAATGCTTCTTTGAATGGGACAAATTTGTTTAATATTCTCCAAGTTGAACTCAGTCGGCGCTTTTTTTTCATAGATTTGTCTTTTGTTAATGCTAATTCAAGTAATTTGTGGACACTTTTAAAAGCTGGGTTTATTCCTTTCACTTCTCCATTTGAAATGAAAATTATTTGATTCTTTCGAAGCATATCCCTAAACATTTTCATAGTCTCTCTGTACATAACTCAATATCTTTTATTACCTTGCAAATATTAAAGATCAAGGTTTGTAAAATATACAATTAATTAATACTAAGCTATATATTATATTTTAATTAGTTATATGTAATATAGTCTTCCATTAAATAAATACTTATGAGTAAAATTATATGTAGTTATTTTAATTTATATAGTCACCCTAATTTTTAATCTAGTAATATATTTTTTAAATGTTATATCTTAAGTGGTCATTTTTAATCTAATACATTATTGCTTTCTTGTTGTCAGCATCAACTTAGATTATTTTAAGATGCTAAAAATGTTTAGTAAAATCTTAAATTGGAAATTAAGTTTGCATATCTTACTAAAAGAATATAAAACAGTTTCTATTATATTAGCGAAATTTTTAAATTTGAGGGGTTCTGTGTGATTTTGAGATTTTCAAATGTTGTTTATAAAATTTTTTAAACTTTGAGTGTGTTTCTTTTTATAAATTTTAAATTTTTAGTTGGGTGCTACTAATTTCCATATCTCATGTGTTGGTGCTAAATTTTATAATTTCATGATACTTGTACGTTTGAACGGATGTGGTTGTTTTTTTATAAATTTTGAACCTTTAGGCTATTTTTCATAAAACTTATATTTTTCGGGGCATGTTGATAATTTTTGAAGTTTTTGTGTATTGGATGCAAATTTTTAAATCTCAGATTTTTTGTAATTTTGAACTTTTGGGATTTTGAGCAAATTTTAAAACCTTGAGGGTAGTTTTGTAATTTTTAAATTATCAATGGCATGCTGATTATTCGCATATTTTATCTGCGTTGTTGGCAATGTTTTGAAAATTTTGAATTTCATGGTGGCTTTTTGTAGCTATCATCTTTCAAGGGGTTTATCTTTGAGGGAGTAAATTACAAATTTTAAATTATCAGAGGGTGCTGGTAAGTTTTGATTTTATGTTCGCTGTTGAAAATTTTGAAAAGTCAAGGTGTTTTGTGTACTTGTGAAATTTTGATGTGTTTTGTGCAATTATTGAAACTTTTTACCTTTTTTATAATATCTCATCTATTATAGCATGTTAGTTACTTATTATTTTTGCACCTTTTCATTATCATCTAACCTCATTTATTTTCAAATGTTGTTATCTTTCTCTCTTACGTGTATGTGTCATATGGTAATATTGTAAAGAGATCCTCTGATATGTCAATATGCTCAAACAAACCACTTATTCTAGAATAGAAATTGAACACACATTCCTCATAGTATAGATACAGATAAGGAAAAGAATAAATTTATTTAGAAGTTAATGGACTTATGTACTAGTATAGATATAGATAAGGAAAAGAATAAATTTATTTAGAAGTTAATGGACTTATGTACTAACAAAAAAGTCTTTAGATAAAAATTAATTGATTGAGAGAAATGATAATAAAATTTTGTTTAGTTCAATTTACCATACTCTTCAATGCCATGTGATCAATGGGAACATTGTGCAAATAATATAATAGAAAAGATATTTTTCTTTTGTTGCATCAGCGAGAAATAGTCTTCGTAATTTCTCGGATCCTTTGGTATTATTGTAAGTGGACTCTGCACTTAGAAGGATATTACAGGAATAGTTCATTCTTTTGTAAACTTCTTGAGCTGGCTTATTTGGATGATAACATGAAAATTGTTGTAGTTCGTTGGCTTATATATATATAGAGGATGAGAGTGCTGCAAAACTATAACTCGTTAGAGGACTGGAGTTGGGTTCTCCAGTGATTCCTCTGACGATTAAGTCAGTATAGAGCTTGAGTTGGGAATCAATTAACTGCATAAGTTAAGTGTGCAGAGAGTAAGTTAGTTAGCCAGAAATGGCTTACATGTGGCCCCGAAGTGGGCTTCCCCTCCTTTTGGCTAGTAGGCGATGAGCCTATATATACCCAGCTGAGAGGGGTGTATACGTAACTTTGGCTGTGTCCAGGCTGACAGTTGAATCGGCAGATAGCATATAGGTACTGGCTGCAAATGAGATGAGTCACCACTGATCTTGACGTGATGGTGACTGAGAGGGCGTGATGCTAACGATAGGTGATAAGTCATGGAGACTTGTGGCATGAGAAATAATGATGATGGCCAGCTGTTGGTGAGGAGTTCGAGGACAAACCGCTTGACTCTGCTCTACAAGTGGGACAACAAGTACCACATTTTTTCAGCCTCGCAAATTGTCGACCGAGCCATCGAGTGAGAGCTAATCTCGACTTGGCCTAACTTGGGAAAGGATGAGTGTCCTTGTTACCTGAGTTGGCCTAGCTAGGGCGAGCTGATCTAATGATTAGTGCTAACATGGGACACGTGTTGACTCCAGAGGGAGGATTATTACTTAGGTTAATTATTGACATAACAGATATAATACAAAAGGTAAACTATATACACATATATTTGGGATTTATGCCTAGGATATGGATAAACTCGATGTCTTTGGATTTATGCCTAGGATATAGATAAACTCGATGCCTTCTTTCAGATAGATTTTAGAATGATATTAATTAGGATATGATAACAATATTTTAGAATGATATTAATTAGGATAGGATAACAATATTTTAGAATGCTATTAGGATAGATTATCATTAAAATGTAATATTTAAATAGTAAAGGGTAATATTGATCGTCTAAAGCATTTTTGGAACACATACTTTTAATATGATATATATTTAAATATGCTTACCATAATTTCTCATTTATAAGGAGGATATGTGTGTGTGTGTGTATCATACTCCCTTTAAAAGCATGAGATCAGGAAAAGCTATTCACGGTCAATATTACCCTTCACTATTTTGAATATTTTATTTAAATCTTAATCTATCCTAATCATAATTATATGTTATCCTAATACCCTATGAACTACTTGTAGCTCAATAATTTTAAAAAATAAGATTAATAAAATATATGACACAACTCCATGTTATAAGGTTGTTAAGGTAAAGTAATCATATGTGGCTAGCATACTATCATACATGAAGTATAACAAAACAAAAAGCAAAAAAGTTTCAAAAATTGCGCAAAATACCGTCAAAAGTTTAAAATTATACAAACACCTTGACATTTCAAAACTCTTAGAATTTACAAATAACACCCTAAACATTTCAAGAATTGCAAAAACAACCTCAAAAGTTTAAATTACAAAAGAGCACCCTAAAAATTTAAAATTTGCAAAAGATAACCTCAAAGTTATAAATTTGCAAAGCACTCCCTCAAAATTTAAATATCACAAAAAACCCTAAAACTTTAAAACTTATAACCAGTGCACATCAAATCTGGAAATTATCAGTAGGCCACTAAAAAATTAATTTTGTAAAAAAATAACCCAAAGTTTCAATAATTATAAAAACCCCCTCAAACTTTCAGAGTTTTAAGAAATATCCTGACACTTAAAAATTTACCACCAACATATAAACTATAAAAATTACAAGCACTCAACTTAGAATTTAAATTTTTTTTAAAAACACTCCCCAAGTTTTAAAAATTGCAAAACACACCCTCAAAAGTTGAAAAATCACAACAACAAAAAAAACAGCTAAAATTTCAAAACTTCCCAAAGAAAAGAGTAATTGTTTGATATTCTTTCATTAAGATATATAAATTTAACTTCTAATTTATGGTGTACTATTCAGAATCTAAAAATAGTCTAAGTTGATGCTGTAAAAGCTAACAATAACAATATATTAAAAACATCATGTTAAGAAATAAAAATTTAAAAAAATATATGATAGATAAAAAATTAACATCACTATACAAATTAAAGTAATTGCATATAATTTTACTAACAAGTTAGAGCAGCAAAAATACATAAGTACCATTAATTAATTGAAGACTAAAACACATAAAACTAATAAGAGACTATAATTCACAAACATTAATTTCTGATGTCAATATTTGTAGGGTAAAAATACAAAGATTTATTTATGGAGAAACTATCGAAAAATTTATAGATATCCTTAAAAGAATAAAGTTGTTTCTATTTCAAAAAGAAAAATAAAGGAAATAAACCCAATATTCAGAAACATCTATGAATTACTTCAATTGATATTAAAATAAAGCATATGTATCATAGAAGCACTGACTAAGTTCCCCTTAAAAAACGTATGGACTTTGTCCCAATTTAAAAAACATTCTTTATGGACGATACAAGAAAAATTAGTATGTCATGACTCTACGTAAGCAAAACAAATAAAATTGGGCTTTTTCTTTTTCCTATACAGTGTCATAACCCTGCATGTGACTTTTATTCAAGGATATGACTAATAACTAAGGATTGATTCTTGATGACACAATCAAAGATAATGATGTAATAGCATAATTAGATTTCAAGATCTCTAAATAGGAAGGTAACATAACTCATTACTAAAATTTTTATTAAAGTCCATTAAATATAAAGTTCACCTTATATCAGTCTTAAATTTGTAGAGGAGATATGCATGTCGTCGTAACTTATGTCAGATATGCATGTCATCGTAACTTATGTCAATAATATATATCAACCCAAATATACAACTTACCGAATAAGAGAATAGTAAGTAAATCAAACTAATATCCATATAACACATTAAAGAAAAAATATTACATTTTCAAGCTAATATGCAGAGCAGAACAAGATGCCAACACAAAAGCATCTCCATTAAGGCTCTTTATAAATGTAACAAAAATGCAAATAATTGATACGTGCAACCATCACAATATTCGAAAGATGTATGAGCTTAGAAAACCTACTCTAAAATTCATACAATTAAACATAATAATAATTCAACAATATACAAACACGCTATTGCACCATTAAGGTAAAGATAACTGCCATTTACAGTAGAGTTGAGCCATGGTTCTACGCTTGCAAAGGCTACAACAAGAAGGTGGATAGAGATGATAATAATGAGTGTCTAAATCATAAATGTTGTAGAATCACTGATGACGTAGTACCAATATTAAGTAATATCCCTTCTTCATGAAATAAACATATCAAAATCAAATATTAGCATTATAATCTAAAGCAAATTGACAATAAAAAAGCATGCATTTAATTCAAATCCTCATGGAAAACTGTCACAAACAGAGTAAATGTAACATTATTGACGCAGCAGAGACTCTTATTCGATGCACGGCAGAAGAATTCATTATAGAGAAAAAAGAGGCAACTCCTAATTTTATTTAAGTTATAAATTAAAAACACAAAAAATTTCATATATATGAAATTAATATTTGTTCTCATTTAAATAGACAAGAAAAAAAATCAAAGTTCGTATTTTTAGAAGTTTTTGTCGAACATCAGAAATACATTCAACTTCTTTGTGAAGTTAG
The DNA here is from genome assembly GCA_037177215.1 of Asparagus racemosus. Lineage (NCBI taxonomy): Eukaryota > Viridiplantae > Streptophyta > Magnoliopsida > Asparagales > Asparagaceae > Asparagus > Asparagus racemosus. The sequence continues at coordinate 950,005 of JBAKGM010000200.1, read as the reverse complement.
ATGAGAAGATAAAAGATGAATGAGCTCATCGAAAGATAACAACTCAAGAAATTCAGCTCCAATCTGATGTCACAGTAGATGCAGATGATGAACACACTACTCTAGAATTGCCTAGGAAAAAGATAAAGATGAAAAATGATTGATCTTGGATCAATAAAAAATAAAACAGATGGAATAAAAGACAATGTTTTCTGAAATATTATAGAAAATTTTATTTTTTTGGGTAAAATTAGGAATCTTTATAACAGATTTTCATAAAATTTTTAGTACTTTTATATGCTTATGTGGATGCTTTTATCATATAGAAGTGTACTAGAGTTATAATTAATCTTTACTTTATTATTTTTTTATAAACTCTTTTCTATCATTTTAGCCCACTTTAAATAATTTTTTGGTTTATTGGTTTTATTATTCATCTTCCTTTTATAATGTTATTTTTTCAAGTGTTTTCACTTTTGTGACATTATTCTTTCTCGGTTCAAACTTGGTTTCATGTCGGTCCAAATAATATGAAATTTTAAATTGGCTTCGGATTACATTTTTTCCTAACAAATTTAATTATCAGCATGAAAATTTAAATTGGGTGCCAAAGGGGCTTATATCAACATATTAATGCGATCAAAGGACTGATATCAAAATATGAAGATTTGGGAGACTGGTATCAAAATACTGATGATTAAGGGACTAATATCCAAAAAAAACCCTAAGATGTTGACATTTGCAATTTATTCTGAACGAAACCATGAGAGGGTTTAATACAAGATTAAGTTAATTTTGATCCAAAAGATTAACCCATTAAATATTATATCAAACACTGAACATTTGATGTCTCAATTTAATTTAGATGTGGGATGAAATGGTTATTTCTTTCTATCCCTATCTGAGGCACCGAATACAAGAAACAAACATGACATTTGTAAACCCTGTGTTCTCGTATGATTAAATATCTCACAGAAAAAACTTTGGTCCTGAGAGAATTACAAATTCTCCTTGCCCACCCCAAAAATATTGTATTTGTAGCTTAAAACACAATTGGATATACAAATTAATTAAATCAATAATCCTCATAACTCTGGCAAATCATGTAATTCTCCAACCTCCATAAATGTCCTTAGCCAAAACTCCACATCCTCGTCATAAACCAAACTATCCAAGTTTGATTTTTCGTTGAAATTGCAAGATGTGTCTCCTTTTACCACAGCTAAATCCATAGCTAATGCTTCATTCCAAAAACCATCATCAATGGTCTCCATAAATTCTCGTGATGATGACTCCATAGATTCATTTCTGATGTAACCCATATCATAACCAGATATCTCGCTACCGGACCTGTTTGAAGATATTGATCCAGTGCTATTATCTTCTGAGCTTGATTGGATTGGATTAGTTTGCATGACTGTAGGATTTGATGCCAATTCGACAGAATTTTGATGCAATAATTTTATGGATTTGGACTCAACCTGAGAAGTTTTGGACTCTGGTCGAACTTTTGGGTTGGATTCTTGGATTGAACAATCTGACTTTTGTAGTCTTTTTTTCAGGTGAGTGTGCCACACATTCTTGATTTCATTATCGGTTCTTCCCGGTAATCTTGCGGCAATTGCTGACCACCTACACATAATGAAAAAAACCTGTATAAGAAGCTAATTTTTGTATTTGTATTATTCAATTTACTAATAGTTTATTTAAAATTAACATACAAAATGGAAATTGCAAGCATTGTTATGTACAATGTGTTTATGTTGCCATTATTTCTTTCATGGCAATTGCATTTTTCATGTAGCAAAATAGTTTCTATATTTAAAATTTTTTTATCTAATATACTTGAGAGCAAGGGGGCAAGAGGGGACACCATAGCAATCAACCAAAACAAAAGAAAAGAGAATCTTGAAATTTCTTCCTCACACTAAATCCTTAACTTTTTTTCTGTACATATTGACTTAATAGGAGAAAGCAAAGGACAAAGAAAATGAAAGATACTAGGCAGCCAATTAAGGGAAAAAAAATCCCATAATCCAAATTTATATCTGAATATTATTGAGTTTTTACCTGTTTCCAAGCATCTCATGCAAATTGATGACCATATCTTCTTCTTCTCGGCTAAAGTTCCCTCGTTTTATATCGGGTCTCAAATAATTCGTCCATCGAAGCCTACAACTCTTCCCACACCTTAGAAGACCTGGAGAAAAAAATTAATTCAGTAACTCATTTCAATATTAATGCAATACGTATAAAGATTTATTTCATCTAATTGTAATAATTTACCAGCTTGTTTTGGGAGTGCTCTCCAATTTCCATGCCCATATCTTTGAATATAAGCGACCAGTATCATATCTTCATCTTCAGTCCATGGCCCCTTCGTTAGTCCCATTTTCTCACAGCAAGGAGCTCTCACCATTTTTCCTTCGCTTTCAGCTCAAGTTTTCCTTCTTCTTTCTCTTTTTTGTGCTTTACTCTTTAGTATTAGACTCTTTGAAATTGAGAGTACTGCTTGGACTTAATTTGCCACCCTCTTCTTGAGCTATTTATATAGGAAGTAGGAGAGAGGGAGAATTAGGAAACGTGATTGAATTGGTAAATAAGAGTCTCCCTCAAGTTGGTGGAAATTTCAAAGAAATTGATAGTCCCCACTCGAAGCATTTTGTGCTATATTATCGTCTTTTTAGGATCGTGTTGTTAGATATATATTGTTTTTTATTGACTAATGTATTTGACTCGTGGGTCCCACTGGTCCTAAATAGCCGAAAAGACGAATAAAGTTCTTTGACAAACTTGTCAATCAAATTGACCAAGTTCAGGCCATGCCGTGCTTTACGTTATTCTGGTCAAACTTTCGATAAGTGGGATTTGAAATTACTGTAGTACAATTGAATCTGTAAAAATACTTGCATGTATGTTAATTTTTTTATGAGGCCAACTTTTCATCCGCCGTTAAAGTTGGAGACTACTCCATAGCAATACTTGGTACGAAGTATGAACATTTATTTTCCTATGATTTGTGGATTAGGCGCCGCTTTGATTTTGTCACTACTGATTATTCAGATATAGGCACTTGCATGTTCCTGATATTTGTTGTTTATTAAACTTTTGAATCGAAATTTCAGACTTGGTAGTAGTGGTAGCTTTCAACCATGAGTTGTAGACAGGTAAAACGAAAAGGAAAAAAAACTCAAAGTATATGATATTTATGTATTTAGGTGTTTTAACTTCAGTGTTTTGGTGCAGTGGTAGCGCGGGAATGTTAAAGTGATATCAAAATAATCCAGTTTCAATTCCAATCAACCACTATTTTAAATAATAATATCTCATAAGTACCTCATCGAAACTTCATAGGTCTGATGCGATAATATTTATCCGTACCTTTAAGTTTAATTTTAGAAAGGATATCATGAACGGTAAAGTATATAAACAGGTAAGGAGGGATTGTCGCCGCATGAAAATATTGAAATATTAAAAATTTATGTTTTTAACTGATTTTATTTTGGATACAAGTATGTGTGTATGCGCATGTTTTTGGTGACACATCAATAGTTTGGTTGGGGAAAAAATCTTTGAAGATCTTCTTGAGAAAATTATATAGAAATGAAGAAAAATTTTGACATGTTTTTTCCAACACGAATCTTAAAGTTAGAAATTGATAAATATTAACAAAGCCAAATTTTAAAAATATAATTCCTCGCGCTCTATATAATTTTTAATAAATCATCGACTTTTTCGCATGTTGGTGTTTCATCTAAATGTCACGGAGGCTACAGCTGCAACTTAGATCTAAATGAGACCATGAACGTGTATGTAAAGTTCGTAGCTAGGGGTAGTATTGATTCTGAGGAAAATATTGTAAGATAATTTTGTTAAAAACAAGGCAAATCAAGAGAAAAGAAGCCTGTTTATTCATTAGTATTGGGGTCTATATATACAAGAGGAGTGGTCTCATTCTTCTACTCTATCCGATGTGGGACTAAACAAAAGGGGTCTATTCCTATATTTAACATACACCTAAGGTACAATGTCCCAAAACTGTTGCTGATTTTAGGCCAATTACTTGCTGTAACTTTATTTATAACGTCATAATAAAGATCATTACTAATAAGCTTCACGATGTGGGATATTATCAGTGAAGCTCAACCTGCTTCTGTTAGAGGGAGAATAGTCTTCAGTAATATCATGCCTGGCCATGAGTTAATTAAATAATATGGAAGGAAGCATATCTCTCCTAAAGCCATGATAAATATTAACATTAAAAAGGCTTATGATTCTTTAGATTGAGGCTTTTTGAGACTATGCTCACTGAATTGGGGTTTCCTATGGCAATGGTTACTTGGATTATGTTATGTGTCACTACATCTAAGTATTCAATCTTCTTCAATGGAGTGATGCATGAGTTCTTTGATGGACAGAGAGGACTTCGGAGAGACCATCTTTCTCCTTACCTATCTATCCTTAGCATGGAATACTTATCCAGATTGTTGAATATGCTTGCTAACGAGACCTCATTCAAATACCATCCAAAATACAAGAAAATTAAAATCAATCCCCTTATGTTTTCAAATGACTTGTTAATGTTTGGAGATGGAGACAGTGAATCTTTAACATGGCTGCAAAGGTGCTTTCATGAATTTAGCTTGTGCTTAGGGTGATTGCAAATCCAAACAAGAGTGTTGTATACCTTGGAGTGTTGGAGACTAGTATGAAGGTAGGAATCTGTCATTCACTTGGCTACACTAAAAAGGTAACTTCCCCCCATCAAATATCTTGGAGTTCCAATGGTAACAAAGAGATCATCTATCTCTAACTGTAAATGCTTGGTGGAGAAAATAACCCAAATGATTCATACTTAGGAGTCTAAAAAACTATCTTGCTCTGGTAAACTGCCACTAGTAAGAAGTGTGCTTATGGGGGTGCATGCTTATTGGTAGTGCCTATGTTTTGCCAGAAAAGGTTCTCTATAGGGTGTATGAATTTTGGAGGAGGTTTATGTGGGGTGGTTCACATGGTTCTAAGAAAATCTCCTTAGTTGCATGTGATTCAGTCAGTAATGATAAAAAGACTGGAGGGCATGATATTTTATCAGCAGTCAAATAGAGTTTAGCTAGTGGTTTAAAACTAATCTGGCATATAGATATAAAGAAGGGCTTTTTCTCTTTTAACCCAAAGTTTTACCCCAACTTATTTAAAAACCCACCCACTTTTTCAAACATCAATGCACCCATTATATCTCATGCCACTTATTTTTAAACCCAACATGTATAATACATCCAATATTTGTACTGTATTTATCCAATAATTTAAAAATTCCTAAACTACCCTTCCCAACTATAACTGATCTCTCCCTCTTTCTCTCCATTTCACTTCCCAAAGGGAGGCGTTCATGGTAGAGTCCTAACCCGGTTCTCACAAAATCCCCAAATCATGATCGCCCTTATCTCCATCCTAAACCGATTCTCCATTTCTATAA
>JBAKGM010000200.1:926103-944450 GCA_037177215.1 Asparagus racemosus | reverse complement strand
TTTTCCTTTGCGTTTTCATTGTAAGTCTCATAAAGAGGCGATTCTGTTTTCGATTTGCTCTGTAAGCCCATAAAGGCCTTTGTAATTTCGGAAACATCAATGGAACGGAACGGACCGATTTCCGGCGGAAACAAAGACATCTAACTGTTCATCTTGTAATCAGAGCTAAGCTTGGTGAACCGATACATTATTGATGTATGTATCTTCGAAAGGTTGTTGATGAAGAGTTTATTTTTAAGTAATGCAAGACGTAACATAGTTTCCGATCCATCAGCCAATGAACTGTTCAGGAAGTTGGAGGTAAAGAATTATTAATCATTAATCATCACCTAAGTTCGTGATGTAACTATGTACTAGTATATAACTAGCACAAGGTACTGTATAATTAATCATCACCTAAAGTTTTTATTTCTGCTCCTAATGTCGTAGGAATATGTACCTCAACAAGACGAGAAGATATCAAAGATAACTTGGGATGTATCCGCTACTTGGCCCATTGTTTTGGGTTCATGAACTTCCTTCGTCATGTTTGTCATTTTGGGAACTATTTTTGGATGATATGTCTGGTTTTGTATATATTAGGGGATCTCTATGTGAGATTTTCTGTTTAATTTGTTTTTGAAGAGGTGGGTAATGTCTTTAAAAATGTAACATGTCACAAAACTTTAGTTAGTTATATCCTTGAAGTTGGGGGGACTAACTATATTTTATAAACAAAATATACATGGTATGTTAGATTTTTTTTTTTTTTTTTTTTTTAAAGAAGTCTTTGGCAAACAAAGTTTGTTGCTGCTGAATTTGGATGGAAAGCAAAATTACTTGGTTGGTGTGGTTGGACACTATTGTGAGATGATTATGTTAAAAACAAGTATGTGTTCCTTACAAACTAGGCAAAGATGCTCCAAAGAAAACAGGCAAACATACAAGTTACTAAGTTAAACAGGGTTTATCCTGAGGATAATTTTCTTTTTAATTCTCTATTCCCCTTTTTTGTATTCCAGACCAATGAAAATAAAATTGATGAAGCTGAATTATATTGTTTTCTATTGTAATACTGTCTAGGATAAAACCCTGTGAAACTTCAAATATTTAACAGTTTCTATGCTTAGCATCATCGTTGTTACAGATAATGAGTAAAACTTGTTTCTGCGAAATAATTGCAAAATATAATAGCGTTGCTTCTTAAACTTTGTTATTTGCATACAGACTTTAGTCTATTGTATTATGAAACTGTTCGAAATCACGGTACATCGACGCAAAAGTTCAATGCACAATATTTGAAAAAGAATCAATTTAAGCCAAAACATTCACAAAATTTGGAAAAATTGAGTTATCTTAAACAAACCCCCTTTAACCAGACCCACTATCAGATTCCCTACAAACAACACAAACAATCCCAAATATTGATACTGGCTCCCCATCTGAATACAAATCTTATCAGAACATTCGCTATACGAGTAGGGCATTGTGAAACTCATAAAAGAAACACTTGTAATCTGCAAAATGTCGGGCCCCAAATCCTCACGCTACTTCTTCCACCGTAACGGGACCCGGATCCGATACCGTAGTGTTCTTGGATCGCCGAGATGAGCGACTAGACCCGCTATCTGATCCTTTGCTTCGCCTCTCTTTCTTTTTCTGTTTGGGCATGGTAGGGAGGCCTCCCGTGGAGGGGTCGCATTCGGACCCGTTAGTGTTATCGGGTTTGCGGTTGCGCCTGCCGCGGCGGGACTCGGATTCGCGAGCGGGTGAATCGGACCCCGCACTAGAGGAACCGGCCGACTGGTTCCTGCGCGTGTGGCGGGACCCACGCTCACGTGAGGAGGAGTCGGAGGTCTCTGACACTGAGTGGCGTCGTGTGCGACGGGGATTCGCCGGCCCCGCTTCGTCACGCGCCGGGGAGGGTGGGGGGATCCCGCCGAGAGGAATCTCTACAGCCAATCAGAGAGAGAGATTTAGACTTTTTCTTTATTTTTCGCTTTTAGCCCCTTCGAAATTTAGGAGTTTCGCATTTTAAACATGCAGGCCTCCAGAAATAGAAGAAAGTTATAGAAAATGCATCCTTTTCTTTCTAATATACATTTATGTTTATGCAGGGAAAAGTAAAGCTCGAATAAATTTAAGTGAATAGGAGCTCTTGTCTATTAATTTTTTTATCCATAATTTAGTTTTGAGATTCATACTACACATTAAAACTATCTTTGAGATGTGGGCACTAATGCGTTTTATATGCTAGTACAACTCTCAAAGTAAAATCTATGGATAAAAAATTTAGTGGACAAATAGCTTTTATTCACTTGCAAATAATTTACAAGAGCTTTCCTCAGAAAATTTACGTGCTTAAAAATGATAAATATATCATATAAACAATCTCAACTAATTACATAATTAAAAAAAACTAAAGAAAATATTTGTTAGCCAAAAGACAAACTAGATCGACAAAAGATCCTCGAGTCCTGACCTTGAGATGTAGATTTTGGTGAGCCAGTTCCTCTTTGGTCCTGACCAAATGTGGTACTCAACGGTGCCGAATGATACTCAGTCATCTGTTAAGTTTTTTTTTGAGACAAAATTGACAATTAGTAAGATGAGAAGGGAAAAAATCTAGGGGGTAAGTTACAAGAAAACTCAATTTTTACAAAAAACCCCTCTCATGTGCTAAGTTCAATGATAAACACTCTTATTATTTTACTTATTACTAGCATTATTGGTTTTCTAACAACTTTAGTAAACTTGTCATGCCTACTTGTTGTGTACATGTTTATTTAATATGTTCTATCATCTTCTTCATGGATGAGAAGAGTTACGTTCTCCTATGAATGTACAAAAGTTCTGAGCAGAGAGAGTTCTTTTTGTTGAAGTTAATAGATGGATAGGTTTCTTGAAAATCTGGATAGAGATCGAGGGGGTTCTTATAATTTACCCAAATCCAATTACAAAAACTTGAAAATTTCTAAATTATTAAGGAAATTTAAATTACCCAAGTAGGATTATTTACAACAGGTCCATCAAATCCAATATGTGCCACATGTTTGACGTCGGTTGGACGGCCTATCACCATTTCTTGTTCTTTTTCTTGTTCTGCATCAACAAGAAGGGGAAAAAAAAAAGATATATATTATGCTCGCATAAATTTCAAGGTTTAAGAATGAGAAATCTAAATGTGTATTGCAATTGCAAACATCAAACTCACCAAATATATTTGAGATGTACTTCAGACCTTTTAGAAGGCCTCCTTTCACTTTCACGGGAGGTATCGTACCCAACATTTTTGCCGAGACTTTACTTGAACTATAACTTAGCACACCAAAGTTTCACATATTATGAGAAGAGATACAAAAGCATAATATGGAAATGTATACACATGGACCAAATTCTAAATCAAAACCGTATTTGCAAAAATCATGTCGTGCAATAGTAAGGCCATGTATAAGTTAACTAATGTATAGAGAACCATAAATGAACTAGTATTTATCCAAAAAAAAATTATGTACAATATAAGAAAAAGCTAATTGCACATAGACCCCTTAGTATTACTTTATTGCATTTTTCACCCCTACAGCTTCATTCTTTCGGATAGATCCTTCAGGTTAAATTTTGTTGACGCTAAAATTTTGGCAAATATTGCCTCCGGGTGAAATTAGTGTCTATCTAAGGCCTGAGGGTAAAAGAGTCAAAAAATTTAACCTAAGGGTCTACCTGCAATAATAAACTACAGTGGCAAACAATGATATTATTAGGGTTTTATGTGCAGTTAACCCTATAAAAAATGTATCAAATAAATACAATAATGGAATCTTAAAAACCATTGTTACCTAGATATATGTCAATACGAGCCCTGTCGTAGCCAAAATTCTATGTTTGATCTCACAGCTCTCTCTTGCATGCCGTCACGTTGAATGCTTGTCTATGAAATCCAAATTATAACAATCTAAATCTCCACACACACACACACACAAAAAAAAAAGAAAAAAAGAAAAAGAGAGAGAGAGAGAAATTTCCCTCTCCTACCTTGATATTGCAATAAAAACTTTGAGGAAGAAGAAGAAATTATGGTAGTCCCGTGTGTTGTTGTTCCAAAATCCCAAGGAGAGCCTTGGAATATGGGCAACGGGACACAAACACAAAAGCCCCCAAAATCAAATTTGGAGTTTTCTCTCTTAATTTTCAAGGAGATGAGGCTTAATGGTATTTTTAATATATTTTTTCTTTGTTCTTTTTTTTTATCAGAGTTTTTTTGCAACCATCAATTTTTAAGCGGCTAGTGCGGAAAATGGGGCAACTAGCGGATGGTTAAAAAAGAGTTGAACAAGGAGCGGGAGAGAGAATTTTACTCTATTTAGCAATCTTAAAACTCAAAAAGTGCAACACAATGTTCAACTTAAACCATCGTCAAAATTAGCTAGTCAATACTACATTTGAGACTCTTGACTATCTGTTTAAACTCATTGAAACTTCTTTGAGTACGCAATATGTGACTAAAGGTTGGGGTATTACAGCTACTGTTAGTCAAAAAAAAAAAAAAAAAATTGCTAGATAGGTCAAGCACAAGTCTTGGACCTTAGAAGTTAATCTTTATATAGATATACGATCTTTCAAACTATACATTTCTCTTTTTATTTTTAACAAGATAACATAATATTATATTATACTTGTAATTTTAGTCTAAATCATCTATCAAAATTACAAGTATCTCTTCCATAAGGAAAGATAAACCATGCACACTTCTCATGTTCCAAATTCAAAAAATGTGATATGAAATCAACTTTTCATGATATTTTGTCAAAAAAATTTATATATGCCACTTATAAATTGAGTTGGTAAATTTTTTTTTGACAAAGTATCATGAAAAGTTGATTTCATATCACATTTTTTTGAATTTGGAACATGAGAAGTGTGCACGGTTTATCTTTCCTTATGGAAGAGATACTAAAAATATTGATAGATGATTTAGACTATTGATTGATGCTTTTTACAATTAAGTTAAGAATATATGTTAAATTAATAATCACTTTGCAAGACTCAATGAAATATTGGAGTAAACCAATTATTTTAAAGACAGGCTAAAAGGATAATGCGGTACTTGGTATTTCAGAAGTGGTGGTTTTAGGTATTTAGGATGTGGAAATATTTCTCCAGTGTCTCTTTATCCATCCAATAAGAAAGTATGCAAAATGTTATCTCATAATACTTCTTACTTTGTATATAGAATAGAACTAAAATAAAAATAACTAAAAATAGAAGTTCCCTTTCTTAGGTAATGAAATATCTTGTTTAAAATATTAACTACTAGTTGTAGTTGCTGGTGTTTAAAAATATATATTATCCAATGCATCTTTATCATTTCTGTCTTAAGCCTAGTAGAGCATGCATGCCAAGGTTTAAAAATATATATTAATGTAGTTACGGCCTCCGGAATTTTGGGCTTAAACTTCACCCTATTTCTTTATCAAAAGAGTAGAGAGAGCATCCTACCATAGACAATTGTATTGAGGGAGGATGAGCTTACAGCGTCAACACAACTTGTCTTATACAAAATCTCCAAAGCTAATGAGAGCTTTTATATTTATACTAAATTTAAATGTCTTTATTAATTTTAGATTAATGTAAATAGAGCATAAAATTAATGCAAATAATAAAGTCGGTGCAAACAATCTGTTTAAACAAAATTATGAATCAACACAACAATGCAATCACCAACTTTTGAAATTAGTTTTAGAAGGAGAGTAAGCTTCTCCCTCCCTCCAAATAATATTTTTCTATACAATGCCATTTATATGATTTTCAATAGTTAGTCGCCCTGTACTTATCTAGATAAAAGTTATAATTCAGCGTGGTTGAGGACACACCAGACCTTTCTGTATTGAAAATTGTGGGTGGCGCCAAGTGCTCCAACCTAGAAGGAAAGCGAGAAACAAGTGCAACAACAGAGACCACGTTCAAAACAAGATGCACGCCACAAGATGCACACGAAAAAGCTGTTGCTCACGATAGTGACAATTTATAACCTCAATTGCTTCAAAGTGAAAATAGAAAAGATGATAATGAGATGCCAATTACTATATTAGAATGTAACAAACTGATATCAGAAACCATACAGAGATCATCTTAACATATATCACCAGGAATAAACTTAAAAGTACAAATAGAGGGTTTATTCTTTTCATCCATGTGGTTTCCGGTTGCACAAGTAATAAGATATAGGGCACAGACTTATTCAACGGTACCAGGTTCCATATAAACCAGAGTGAAACATGCTAAGATTCTTGCATCAAGAAGCTTTCATGTCATCAAGACCAACGCTAGCCTGGAGGATGAGGATAATAAAAGCATCATAAGTCACTTGAAATTTTAAAGCAGTTGCTCAAAGGCTAGTGATATTTAAGAATGCAATATCTCACCAAAAACTTGTGGTTCTCTTCGAGAAGAGGAGGAAAGGTTGTGCAGAACTTTTCAATGTCAGCATTGATGTCACCTGATCCACCGATAACATCCATAAATTTCTTCCTATCAGGAGCAAGTTTCATGGCAATCTGTAATTTAAAAATTGATTAATTCAAGCTAAAGGAAAACATAATTACCAGTTATGGCATCGGCAAACTTTCCAACATAAAACATTATGGCCTACAATGCAACTAAGAGCCAAAACAAGAATTTTAAGCTATTTTCACATAAATTTCAAAAATAGCAGAGCAGTTAGTGTTTTCCCAAACTACCTTTCTTATAAAGTAGTCAAAAACTCATAGAAACAAAGAGCAGGTCTCAGCTATGACATATTTTTTTTAGGGGAAAGGTGCTGCCGCATTAAAAACCCGGCGGGAAAAGAGTACAGCCCCTCTGAAGATGTTATTATATCAGGAATTACAATCGTTCATTACAATAGAAATAAGAAATCACTAGTCACTAGTCAATACAAGAGAGATTTTGGGGTTCAGATTCAGCAGTAGATTTGGATGCTAATAAAATGTAAATCTCAAAGGGTTCAGATGACATTACCGAAAAGCTAGAGCTAGCAAGCCAGCCATGCCATTTCTTTAGGGTTTTCCCATATGAATCTGAGCAGGCTTGTGACATGGTCCAATCAGGATGCTCAAGTAAGTTTCGGAAAAGTTCCACCAAGAAATCCATTGCCCTGAATGAAAGAGATAGAACATAATTAATAAGGAAAAAGAAAAAGAAAATGACAATAAACTAGAAATTACATTTCATGAATCATACCTAGTTAGCCAGAGAAGGCCATTGGTACAACTTGAAGAACCTTTTGCTGTTTTGGCATCAACTTCTTCTTGCACCATACTGTAAAGATGCTCGTACTTGGAAGGATTAGAGGAATATTTGTTTTCTAGTCGCTGCAAATAAAAGATCGGTAAAACAAGCTGAATGAAAAATTGCCTCAAGATAATAATTTTTAAGATTTGCTGATGCAGTTAGTCTTTGTGTAGGAAAACTGTAGGTCATATATTAGAAAGGATCCATCACCCATCTGAAATAACTATTAAAACAACATGTTAAACATGTTGATCGTTATCAAGAAGGATATAAAGTGTTACCGTTATATTGCCCCCTATATCAGACTTAACAAGTGCCATAGCAGCTCCAAATTTATCTGGCAACATATGTATTATGCTTGAGTCAGTACCATGAGAATCATACAGAGCTGACATGGTGAATCAGTTCAAAAATAACTGAAACCCATGTATTCAAATATAATGCATCTATAGTTTGTAACTTATAAAGCAGGAGAAAAACAGTTATGAAACTTGAAACTGTCAAATGCACTAATTTAAGCTTATGATTGGGGGCAGGGCAGACCTCCCAAAAATTTGAAGGCAAAGAATAGGCATAGAAACAAAAGGAAAAGGAAAAGAGGAAAGATAAGGGAATGTCAATCCTCAATTTTAACTCAATCCTGTCGATTGTGTTCTAAAGAATGTCACACTATTAGTCAGCTATTTCCTTGACTAATAGTAAAAAAAACCTAATATGACATTTTGCATAGGACTATAGGCCAAAAGAGTGACACCCTTTTGGTATAAGTTCAACTTAATAGATACACATAAAAACTAGACCAATTCACAAAGATCATGTATAATATATAAGCTAATATTATTATTTAATGTGTACATGCAAGTATATCCACGAAGAAACGCATTAATACTGCGGTACGCCATGTTCCTGCAATCTTGATAACCCATTTTGGGCACTCATATCCCTTGTCAAGTGACACCCATATGTGCTGCCCAAAATAAAATAAAATAAATGCTAACAGCTGCCAGTTCCTTAAAATGCCAACAATCTCCACCTTGAAAAGAAGAAAAGGAAAGATGTTTTGAATTCAAACTAATTGATGCGGGAATCAAACAGCTGCATGAACCCAAGTTGCAGGATTGGAATGGGTTTCCTCGTCTTCACTCCCAATAAAATGTGCGACATCCTTTTACTATATTTATGCATAACTGGGAACTGCATTTTATAGCTTAGTTTGTGATTGACACTAAACAGGTTTCATCTGAAACATGTATTGCCATTCTAATAGAAATCTTCTATCAAATATGCATACACCAACAAATACATAAAAGTACAGTTTCATGAACAGAAAAGTTACCAAAACATATTTACAGTAAATTCAGATTCTCAGAAAGAGTCACGTTAAATGAGATATAGCAGATAAAAAAAATTGTCACGAGCTAGCAACACAAACAGACTGAACATAAATGACAGTGCTTCTTCTACTGGTTTAACATGACGGACCTCATATAAATTCATAACAGTAGAATTCAGATGAGTTGCATAACAATAGTAAGAAGCGATTTTCAGGCAAGCAGAAGCCAATATATGGATTCCGCTTATGGAATATGCTTTTATGAGACAGAATTGTCTGACGAGTGTAGCATAGCTAAAATGGGAGGAACTAAAATGAGCAAATAGAAAACAAAATTAGGTTCTTACTAAATCAATGCATATCCTATTGCTGAAGAGTGTCTTATTGATGTGTGAAGCATGCAAATCATAGTGTTAAAACTCAAGTTGCAGATCATGTTATCTGTCTATCATTCATACATCTATAGTTTATATGCATATAAATTTCCAGCATGTGACGGTAATGACGTGTGTAAACCAATTCTTGACCATAAAGGATATTAAATTTCAATGTGCGGTAATTGGTTACTGGGAAAGGCATCCAGAAATCAATTGCATAGGAGTGCATAATGAAAATAAATTTAAAAAGGAAACATGTTTAGTGACAGATTATAATAGTTAATTTACCTGACTCCTACTTGGATAAATTCTAAACTATGGAACTCATCAGTAATTCACTTCGAAAACAAGCACAGGAACAACTTATGTACAATGCTGATAAAGACATAATGAAAAAACAGAAACAAATATCAAAAAGGTATTGATAGTTAAGAGAAATATTAATCTGAATATTTAAACATTTAGCATTATTTCACTATGCCGACGCATTTTCACGATTTTCAAGCAGTATAATCACATTAAGCACCTAAAGGACAACAATAGAACCTTTATCATGAAACCGTTATAGTCATTTCACATGAATCTTTTCCATATAATTATTTGTAGAATGAGAAGCACATGCATGTAGGTAGTATAGTTTTAAGCCATCACAATTCACAAGAAACATATTTTCATGAATTATTGACGACAGAGTTCAAAAGTAGACCTCTGTATCTAAATCAAACCATAAATACCTATAACCGGTAGAATGAGCTTGCACACATCAAGGAAAGGCTTCGTCAGCATTTCCCCTTCCTCCGACTTCACATTCTTCATTCCTTCCAATGACGGTGTGAACACTGTGCCCTCCATATTCACTCTTAAGTCCTTACTCCTATCAACACCACGCCATAAAAAAAGGGTACAAACTCAACATCACACCGAAATATATGCAAAAGAAGTATCTTTAACAACTCGCAAGCAATTCAACTTCACATATCTACTCAAATAAATTTGTTGTTTCAACATACAGTCAAAATTCACAAATTTTAATCCGGATCAACAATATTACACCTTGAGCCATCAGTAACCAGTGCCCAGCTCCAGCGATCTGAGGATCCAATGGCTATAAAAGGTGGCACATGGATCTTTTGGCTGGTATTTTCATTTTAAACAAATTCTCAAGATCTAAACTAAATTTGATTTTTTTAAAGGAAACTTAAAATAATAGAAAATAAAATTAGAACCATTCTGGACGTGAGATCTTATTTGACACCAAGAATCCGATGATCTTAGCCCTAATGAAGTAATTAAAGGGAAAAGAGAGCAATCTGAGCCCAACAAGGGCAAAAGATCTTGTCAAGATCGTTCGATTGATTCCCATTTTTTTGGAAATTTAAGCTTTAGACCTGAAATAAAAAGAAAAAGAGTTCATTTTTTTTCAGATTCTTACCAGAAATTATCGGATCAAGGAGGAGAAGGATTAATCCGATGAGTTCGCAACGAAATCCTTGGAAATTTGTCGAGATTTTTGCAGCGAGATCGGGGATTTTTCGTAATGGTTCTTTTTTGTAGTTCTGAAGTAGTGGAGAGCATGATGACGGAACGGTATTGGGCCGGGTCGGTGAGTTTTTAACGAACCGGATAACGAGTAAAGCGATCCGACCCGTTAAGCTCTGCCCCTCACCCGAATTAAAATTGGGTTAATTGTTGAAAACTCACCGACCCGTTAAGCTCTGGCCCTCAACCGAATGCACGCCACCCAAAATACCCAACCTAGGTAGCAAGAGATTGGGGGTATATGTGCGGCATACAGGGAACCAGGCACATCCCTCTCATTCCTTCTTCCAATTCCTCTCTCTCTCTCTCTCTCTCTCTCTCTCTCTCTCTCTCTCTCTCTATCTGTGCAGTGCGGTTCTAGATATAGAGAGAAAGCATGGTCTCATGTAGCTAGAATTTCACCCGTTAAGCTCTGGCCCTCACCCAAAAAAAAGCCTCAGAGAAAAGATGAAAGATGAGTCATTTCTTACTTTTTTAAATGAACATAGGGGTGCATTCGGTCTGGATACGGCTCAGATATGATACTTATCATATCCATATCCACCTACCCATCACAGATACGGATACAGTTACAGATGTACATTGGTAGGGAAAATTCATATCCATATCCGCTAAACTCGGATACAGATACAGATATACATGCGGATATGTAATCGGATATGCATGCGGAAAAAACATATATGAGAAAATTAGATAATATTGAAAATTATATAGTCTATATGGACAAAAGTGATCTTTAATATGTTCGTTATATTTGAAAAGCTAAGATTAGACATTTTGATCATCAAAATTAATCTCAAATCCATAATCTAAGGAATAAAACTATTGTAACAGTATGACCAATATGTATTCGGATATTTCAGATACGGATCCGGATATTTCACTACAAAACCATATCCGTAACCATATCCTATCGATTATAGATTTGAGTATTTGTATCCTAACGGATATGGTTACAGATATTTTCTCTGATACGGATACAGTTTAGCACCCCTAGATGAACACCATAAATAACTTTGAGTCATTCCTTGGGATGCATTTTAATTGAAATAGGTTTTGTCGTAAAAGATATTAGGTCATTTCACATTTTGAAGAAATAACATCAAAGAGATTTTTTGAGAAAATTATAAAAACCAAGAAAATTGACACCCGATAGCTAACAGGGGTATAATTAAATTTTCAAAGTTGAAGGAGGTTATCTACAACTCTCCCAACATTGAGTGGGGTTTCCTTGTATTAAAAAAATGATGGATGTTTTATGAGATGCCCCATAATTAATCGAGGATGCTTTTCTAAAATTAATCCTAAAATTTTCTCAAAAAAAGAAAATGAATTGCATCCTAATCCAAAAAAAAAAAAAAAGAAAGAAAAAAGGAAATTGAACTTCATATTAGATCTGATAACAAAATAAAAAAGCTATATACTCTTCTTTCTTCTACCTGAAATGAGTGGATAGAAACCCATAATGTTACGTAGACGTATTCGTCTCCAAGTGCTCCATTACATAAAATCATAACCACGGACGACCAACATAAACTCAAAGACTAATGAATTAATTCTGTAAAACATTTGTATAGACCAAATTGTCAAGCTCCATTAACCAAACCAAATTTCACGAAGTACTGTCATCATCACTTGTATCTGATAAACATCTGTAAACATAATAATCTTATTATCTGACTCGCTAACACATTATAGAAATTGTCAGATGGCCTTTGAAGGATATTTGATGGCGTTCTTGACGATCTTCTTGAGAGCTGCATCTGCAAGATTGATGCCACAAATATCTGACAACCTTATGAGATACAACAAGACATCAGAAAGCTCTTCACCAAGATGCTCCCTCTCTGCTTCCTTCCAATTTGGAAGACCAGGAGCCACTTCTCCTTTCCACATGAATATCTCCGAGAGCTCTCCTACTTCACCAACCTATGATCGAGAAAAACGAAATTAAGTGAATGTGCTCCTTTTTATTAAACTTTTCTGACAAAGAGGTCCATATGTCAAAATCAAATTATGGAGGTAATAACAAGCTCCAAACTAAGAGCAACAACAAGGGGTCTATGCACGGTTAATCCTTAAAACTATAGAGATAGCGTTGTTGAGTGAGTCCAGCTGTTTGCCCGTAGAAAGAGGGCGCGGTACAAGATTATAACCTTCAGTATTCACTGTAACTTTGAAGTTTGATGCATTAGAAGAGACGATAACCAAGTTCATATTTTATAATGGTAAATCTATCTTTGGTGCCTCGAAACAAATTTATCATGCAACATTTTGAATATGGTACTAAGAGAAAGTCATCCTTGACATGATTAGAAAAGTTGAATAAGCGGAACATGCAAGATTGTCTTAGATACTAATGAAGCATATGCATTGAGCGTCAAGCACCATCAACATTTGACTTCATGTTCAGTGTTATTGCCATCGCCGACAAGTGAAGCTATTATTCAAGTACATGAATCATAAATAGCAACGGGATGTTCTAGAAAAAGACATGCAACTCAAGTGGGAATCATTCCTATAGCTCTTGTAGAAGTGGGATATGAATTTGTTGTTTACCAATTTGGCAAAAAGACCAATTTGGTCGCATTATGTCATGGTGCGTTACCCACTAAAGACTTTTAGTTGACGGGTTTTTCATCCGAGTACTAAGCAAATGCTTAATTCATGTGCTAATTGTAATTAAGCCACTAAATAATCTCAATCTACTGTTTTTAAGCCACTAATTTTGATCCATGGGACTATGCTGCATGTGGAAAATGCCAAAGAGCTAAAATAGAAGGCCATAAAGGCCCTCCTTAATTTTGAGGAAATAGTCTCTCTCTTTCCACAACTCACATCCAAAACTTTATTCTATAGTGTGATTTTTTTTTAATAAAATTATTTAGTGAAAGAATATAATTTGCTTTGAATAAAAGAAGGAAAAATAGAGAGACAATGACAATAACATTTGAAATGGGATCATCATTCCATTAAAAAAAAAGGAAAGAAAGAAATAGTACCATCATCATTCTAAATATAAATAAATGACTGTGATTTACAAAATGATCTCTTTACTGTTTAAAAAAACATAGAAAAGCCAAATTAATCCACAATGAGGTTAAATTCTATGATCTGTGAGCTTGTTTGTTTATTCTATTTTACTCCTATGCTATTTCTTTTAAAATAGCCTTTAAAATATCTATGATAAAATATTTTTAATATAACTCCGAAAATGTTTGAAATGCTTTTTACTATTAAGCTATAAAACAGAGAGTTTCAATAAGAAGGGATTTAAACCCTTTTTTTTCAAGTGAAAGAATATAATTTGCTTTGAATAAAAGATGGAAAATAAATATGTTTCAATAGAGAGACAATGACAATAACATTTAAAATAATTCCTAAAATGATTGAAATGCCTTTTCCTATTAAGCTATATATAACAGAGAGTGGAATAAGAAGGGATTAAGTTTTGGGACTATTTCTCTATAATTTAGTTTAATAATCTAAAAGAATAACCACTTAGAAAGGGAATGATTCATTGACCATCATTCCTTGGGATTTCAACACTTAGATTATGTATTAAGCTGTTGCTCTATGTTGCCCTCTCTTAAAAGAGTGTCTTAAAATAGAAAGTTATTAAAATGAATTACTTCTTATAGTTTTTTTAAATTTCGGTTTCCCTCGCAACAATCTGACTTGGACATTCTAAACTGCACAAAGAAGAATTTATTGTCCTCATGTACTGTCTCAGAACGATCCGCTTGCATGTGGGTCATTCTGAGAGAATTTGTTTTTGTTTTGTTATGTATTAACTCAACGTACTGCATTTATCTGTATTCCCTAATTTCTTTTTTTTTTTAAGGATTAAGAGACTTCTCGCAAAAGGAACATTAGTGCGCTTCCAAGTTCCGGTTTATCTAATTTGTACTTTCAATGAATCAGGTTCTATGGTATATATTTATCTTTTTCTCAAAAAGTTAATGAACTGGGTTCTTGGGTCTATCTGCTAGCCACATATTGGAATCTATAGGATGAGATACAGACGTCATTAGTATTAAAACCAATGAAAAGGGGACAACCAAAATATGAATATTCTATCTTTCAATGCACACTTTAATAGCTAGCTTAATGCGCTGCCTCAGAGTTATCATAGAAAACTCTGACACATTGAAATGGTACTAAATTATGGTGTAATCACAAAACAAATACGAATTATCATAAGGAATTAAGGTAACAATATAATAGTGATCTTACTTGTTTATTTCAAAATTTTGACCGCTTTCTAGAAATAAATTAATTATATCTATATTTTAAAAGGATAAGATGAAATCACCGAGATTATTAAAGATTCACATCCAAAATATAAGGCAGGTGAGGTAATGCTTGGAGGAATATATGCCATAAATAAAATAATACTACTCTTACTTGTTTATTTCAAACGTTTGACCGCTTTCTACAAATAAATTAATTATTTCTATTTTAAAGGATAAGATGAGACCACCTAGAATTTTTAATATTTCAAAAGTGGATTACATAGTAGTGGTTTTTAAGACAATAGTGACTTTTTAGATTATAGTGAAGATATAGTGATATCTGATGTGTCCACATCTCAACCCTTAAAATTGAAATATACGATTAAGATTAGGGAAATTGTACTCTCCAATCACCACCTAATTAGAGAGTATCTCTATCCCTTTTCTTTCGTTATGTATTGGGTGTTTCATTAATTTAGATCTTTTTAATGAAGGAACAGAAGTTCTTTTCGGACTTGTCATATTTCTCAAATAAAACAACTTGATAATCTGCAATATTCTATTACCTAATAAGAGATGGAAAAACAATCAAAATTTCTAGAAATCAATATTCATTGTTCTCCATTTCATTCAAATATGATGGAAACCTGTGCATGCTAATTAAACCTTGAGAAACAACAAAAAAAAGGGCTTAGATTAAAGAGAAAACTGAAAATGAATATATCATGAGGCATACCATAGCAAGTAGGAGATTCCTTGGGCTGTGATATGGCTCCCAGTCCCTCTCCTTTGCAAACTCTTCAAGCCTTTCGGAGAGTTCTTTGAGGCTAACATCCATAACATTTTCCTCTCCTTTCTTCTCCACAGTCTCCTCTTTCAAATCTTTCTCCATGGTTCTCTCTCTCTCTCTCTCTCTCTCTCTCTCTCTCTCTCTCTCTCTCTCTCTCTCTCTCTCTCTCTCTCTCTCTCTCTCCTCTTATTGTGTATATTGACAAGAGAAGAGGGAGAGCCGTAGCTTCTTTATATAAGGAGGAGAGGAGGGCAATATAGTAAATTAGTCAAAGTTAATTAAGAAACAAATTTAATCCTTAAAAAAATGCCAATTTCTTTTTTTTTAAAAATGTCATTGAATGGTAGGTATGGACGTTAGTGGGCAAAGGATACATTTTCAATCAATGGACACAACTTTTAAATGCATGAGAGATTCCACCAACCGACGTGCACAAATTAAAGCCAATCCTATTTGCCTAAAAATGACATGGATGTATGTACTATTTGAGGGGTTGGATGGTTTCCCCCTAAATTAATACGGAATATATGGATATAAAATTTATTATTTGGGGAGTGCATGGTTTATCTATGGTATATCATACTAGTTCAGTGTTTTGATTCTTGAAGCCCCACGCTCTCATTCTCTCTTTTTCCATCCCTTCTCAGCTAACTGTATTAGTATAGTAGTAATAGTAATAATTCTTTCTTCATCTATAAGTTGCAAAATTGAGGAGAAATTTATAGCGATGTCGTTCTAGCTAAATGATAGAGCTATGATTGTGAAGGAAAAGGTTATAAGTTCAAATTCTAAATAGCGCACGTGTGGAGAATATGATACCTAGCTAGCTATAATACCACGAAGAAAAAGCAAAATATCGATAGCTCCTCTAAGCAACACTAGTCTTTGGACTAATATTCATCTCTATCAAAAGATTCAAAACCATTACAAGCCAAAAAGATGAGAAAAATACATAGGTTCCTTAGGTTGTACAAATATTTTGACCTAGCGAATAATGGCGGTGGAGGAATAAAAGGAGAAGATAATATAGTTTAACAACATGTATTAAATTAAGAACTTGGGTGTCTATGTGCTTAATGCAATGATCATGCTACAAATGATGATAAGGTATCTATTCTATGCTATTAGAGACCATACAATCTCAATGTTAATTGGCTGGTCTTATTCAACCTGAGCCTAAGCAAGAGGACCCTTTTCCATTCAAGACCTCTAGATATCGAGATTTTTTCGAGTTTAGCCCTTTATATATCTTTCATATTTTGAGATTATCCTCAAACCATTGAAATTGCTATCCTACCCCTCGATTTGAGTTTTTTGCCTAAAATTAATCCCTCAAATAATTGAAACTGCTGTCAGGTCCCTCAATCCATATAAGTTATTTCAAATCAGTGCCTTTAAATTGCTACTTCTAAAGAGTCATTGGAAGGACTACTTGAAACAACTTATGAGAAATCCCTACATTATTAACGAGTTGATGATAAGAAAGCTCGTGATTCCTCGGTTAGCGTTTCAATTGTTAAGCCTTTTTTAGGCCACAATGGATGGCCAGATAATTTATATGATCTCATTCATTCCAAAGAAGATTTCTTAAGGACAACAAATGAAAGGATTGTTTGGCAATCTCTGTTTCCAACTGCATGTTGGTGCATCTGGCATGCACGTAATAACAAGATTTTTAACAATGAAATACCTACTCTTGAAAGTGTTATTAACTCCACAGTTCACTTTATTAATGAATGGACAGGCTCATCATCAAGCAAGGCGGCAAAAGCTCTCAAGGTAGCTTTGGAAGGAAAGAAATTTCCCATTGTTCTAGTTTCGAGCAATCATGAGGTTATACAAGAAATGCAAGAAGAGGAAGAAACAAGAGATGTGCAAGAAGAAGAAGCGGCAAGGAGATCAGGTGCATAAACCTGATTGATTAAGCCTTCTACTACTACTTTTGTAATTACTTTTGTAATTGCTCCTTTTTCTTTTGAGACTGCTTTGACGCAAATAATCATATGTAAGTTTTTGTTTTTGTAGGGAATACTTTTAGAAATTTTTCTTTCTCTCTCTTATTGTCATGTGGCTGGCGTTAGTCCATTTTTATATCAATGTAGTCTTCTCGTCACTCTCATTGATGTAATAATAGAGAAGGTCTCATGTTTCATTTTGAGAGAAAGTCCATGTTTCTATTAATATTCCTGTAGGACACTATTTCGTGTCCCCACCTTTAAATATCAATAAAATGAATGAGGACATTTCCCTTGTTTTTTGGCTCAAAAAAAATTGTTAAGCCTTTTTTGATCATGTGTTTCTAATGCGTTCACCTTTAGACATTAGTGTGTTTGTATGAGACTTTTGTGCTCTATGTCTCTCTTGCATTGTTGTAATTAGTGCTGTCCAAACGGGCCCTGGCCCGGCTCGGCCCGGAAAATCGGGTCTGGGCCAGGCAAAACCGAGGCCCGGACCCGGACCCAGAGAGGCTGGGCCGGCCTGGATTTTTTTCAATTTTTTTCAATTTTTTTTGTTAAAAAAGTTCAAGAGTAAATAACAATAAATTAGGTAAAATTTTGATAAAAAATCAATCATATTATTAATCATTTGTAATTATATAATTTACAAATACAATTACAAAAAACATAGAAATTAAAATGATAAAAATAAATTCTTTATTAATCATCAAATAATCACTAATAATTACAAATTTATTTTAGAATTTACCGCATCATAATAGATGAATATATCCCAACTAGGTTGGCACCTATTCATCTATATCACTATCATTTGCAACTCTTTCCAAGATAATTTATCATGAATTT
>JBAKGM010000200.1:897291-912965 GCA_037177215.1 Asparagus racemosus | reverse complement strand
AATTCTCTATTAATGGCCAATTATCACACATTAAACATGTGGATCATTTGGTTGATTTGGTCAACCATTTCTAACAAATCTATCACAGCAATCCATAGATAACAATGAGAATCACAGAATGATCTATCATAGTGTACTGAATCCAAAAAGAAATCTGCAAAAAAAATCAAGACACAAGAAGATGGTTGCGTACATCTCTTCAAACACAATTATATACCGAGCTATAATAAGAAATCCTTTCACGAATCTATAATTTCAATGAAACATTCTATTGTTCATATTTTTTTAAAGGAATTAACTAGTAAAATCTAGTCGACTAAGGTTTCCTACTTAGTTAATCAATTTTAAACAAATTAAAATTTTTAATTTAAGTAAATCAAATAAGGACTCTTGAATATAATTGAATTCTAATTCAAAATTATTAAAAGAACAAAGGACAAACTTGGGTTGATTAATTTTATTGGATTTTTAACATAAACACTGGTATCCTTAACTAAAAGTGATCTTAACAGAAAATATTTTGGTCGAAATTAGTAAAAGAAGACATACAATGAAATATCATGTCATTTTAGTATATTTAACATAACAACCAGAGTACAAGAAACATATGTAGCAAAGGTTTAATCAACACTTTAAAAACACATCTCGAAGACATCACAAATCACAATTTCTAGTGGAAAATAATAAAGCTGATTTGAATTATAATTACCCAATTCGAGTTGGATACTTCTTGAAATATGCTTCACATATACTGCACAAGGAAAGGGAGGACATGCATACTTCAGTCAGTAACAAATGGATATCTTGCAGCGGAATGGAAGCTATATCTAATAAAAACAAATTAAAGAATAATGACACTGAAAAAACAAAAAATAAATGGAAGCACCTAATTAGCATGATATTAGGATTTTGAAGAAGAAAGGACTAAAGTTGTTTAAATTAGTATTTAGGAGTGCAAACAACAATACGATTATCTCATAATCATTAACGGAATGAAAGTACCAGACACATAAGCTTGGCAAAGAAATTGACGCTCCCAACTTAACACATTCATTAAATATGCTTGTAGAAAATATAAAGTTTTGAGATGGAGGCATGAGAAGAAAACCTGTCCTGCGATCCAACATGGGCCTGTTTGACCTCCTAGCTTAGCGATTAAAGTAGGGTTGTAAACAGTATGAAAAAAAACATGGTAACCTAATCTAATTTTGTGTTTATAGGATTGGAGTCAAGTCTGAAGCTTGGGACTTGAGCAACTCTGATATTGAGTTCAAATCTAAGTCTGAATAGAATTGGACTCGGATATTTTTTTCAAACATAGTTTTATCCGAATTCAAAAACCAAAACCCAACCTGATATCACATTAGCATATAACAAAAACAGCCTAAACAAGGAGGAGCTGAATTCAAACCTGAGTTCAATTGTTTTTTTTCCCAGGCCAGATTGATTCAGATACAATTCACATCTGATGAGATATTTTCTTGTTGAATTTGGACTTAGATTTACATCGATCAAATGAGAAATAAACTCATTTACATTCCTCAACCGAAGCCCTTCTGATTCTCATGTATTTTGTTATATGATGTATCATACTACAAAGAAAGTACTTAGACAAAGATTTTTTTAACGGAGAGTGATCTCCTAGTACATGATTTGACAGTGGTCTCTATATGGAGACCACTACATCCTACTAGCAGTTATCAACTGAATGTTTAAGCCAATTATACTGTGTAATAGAAGGTTGCTAAAGAAGAAGATAAAAGCAGTGCAGGCATTTGACATCATAAACATGCAAAACTTCAAAAATATATGACTTGATTAGATGATAAACAAAGGAATATAAAAGGTATTACGAATTATCATTTACCTTCGAGCAAAAGGACGCCTCAAAAGCACCTTAGGCGCATATTTTTTTTGTTTCTTAAGTTTGTATTTCTCCTGCAAAAAGATCCAATCATAAGCACAGTTACACAACAACATTTTGCAGATTGCCTGAAAATGGCAAATTCAGGTGGTTAGAGGGTGAGGTTGGGCAGTGGAGGGTTCCAGGACAAAGACCAAGCTACTTCATTTGTTCAGGGAGGAAAAAAAAGAACTCACCTGTGAGAATGCTGTTTTCTTTCCAAATGTCGAGCTGTTAGCTATAAGAGCATCCACAATTTCATCTCCGGTTGCACCTTCGCTACAATAATTAAAATTCGTGAAGAAATTTTCTTATTAACCTAAAAGCTAACATGTAGTATGGGCTCTTTTGATTTCCTTTTAAAACGTAAGCTTCAAATAATCTTTTTTAATGTAGAATACTACTCATACTTGTGAAAATCCTTTAGATCAAAAGAAGTGCACGTTGTCTATCAAGTGCAAGCATGTCTTAAGAAACAAAATGAGTAAGCATTCACCACCCAGACGCAACTAGAACAGTTTACTGCTTAGATATGTTTCAGGCTTTCTAGGTGCCATGAGAGGTAAACTCTGCATGATAACTAGGCATTTCATACTGAGAATGCAAGTCAATGAGTCATACAGATATCCGCACTGCAAAAAGATGCCTTTTAATGTTGATACTGTGAATGATGATATCAAAAAGAGCGAGTTATATTGAATGTTTGGGACATTATTTCATGAAAATAAGGATAAAACAGTAAGTAGGGTAGAGGAAGACAGACATGGTGGTAGGAGGTCAAATACCTAAGCAATCATAAACTTGACGATCCAAATATTTTGCTAAATATGAAGTGTACATACATCCATACTTGAGAGAGTAAAATCAAGAAGATAGAAGATTAACTAACCACCGCATTGCATCAATATCTTCTCGAGAAAGACTTTGTGCTGTATTATTGTCAAGTAGCTCACGATTATCTTTGGCCTCGTCTTTAGATTGCCAATCATCTTTCTCTAGATTCCGAGTAGCTATTCACAATGAGGGCAATACAAATATTTCAAACAACAACAAAAATTGATGATAGATGATCCAAAACAAAATTATACTCTTTGAAAGGAGATTGGCATGGTGAACAATAGAAATTAAAAAAAAAAAGGTATAAAGATATCACCTTCACCACCGAAAAAGCCTAAAAACTATTATTTGTTGAATAATTTGCTACTTTGTAATCAAATCTAGAAATGTGTTTGCGACGGAGATATTCAAATCAGTAAAGATCAATCCTAATTTTATTCTATCAGCAACATATTTCTCCGATGTTAATGTGCAATACCCTTATTTTATTATAGCTAGCAATTAGCAATTTGGATGCCCCATTATTACTAATCCTTCCAATCTGTGAACAAAACCAACTTTCAAGTCACTTTTTGAAGAACTCACTCACCGTCGGAGGACGACGAGGGCACGCAGAGAGCGAGATGGGGAGCACCATCGGATCCGGTCTCGAGGCGAAACGAGGAGCCAAAAGGGCGCCCAATCAAAGGATTTAAAGAGCACTTCTTGTTCCCGACCTTAATAGACCTGCAAAAATTCATGATTATAGAATCAGTAAAAACTAGGGTTTGCTCGCTAGGGTTTAGGAATAAGAGAGAAAGGATGAGTAGAGTACGCGTTGGGAGAGAGGCGGGCGAAGACGAGGCGGTCGCCATCGTTGATGTCGAGAAGGACGCTGCATCCCTCCCACGTGATCCTCGAGTTGGACTCCGTCGCCATAGCTCTCTGATTTCGTCGGAGATGAAAAAGAAACTAGGGTTTTGGGTTTTAGGGCGTTTTTTAAGCTTAAGTAAAAGAAAGAAAACTGATAATGGTTTTTTTTTTTTAATTTTTTTCACAATTAAATGTTTAGTTTATAAACTAAAAATAAGAAAGTGAGGAAAAATGAGGTGCTAACTATATATTTTTCTTAGAAAATTTTCCTCCCTTTGAAGCCGATTACGGGAGAAAATTATAATCAAGTCACACATCAATTATTTTCTTGTCTTTTTAATTTGAACCAAATTAAAGAAAGCGATAGAAACTAATTATGTCTCATGTTTCTTTACGAAACAAACACAAAAAATACTCTTCCAATAAAGTGAGGGAAACATCAAAAAGTGAAGTAAAGTGAGTTCTGGAAAGTGAAGGAAAATAACGAAACAACTCCTTATTTGACTTGATTGGACACGTGTGAGGGTTCAGAGGGGGCGGGCAAGAGATTAGAGAAAACTTTAAAATAATTTTGTCTAATTTGAAGATTATGTCTAATTTGAAAACTTTAAAATAATTTTGTCTAATTTGAAGATTCTGGTATACCCTCACATGTAGTTTTAGTTATATATCCTCACTTGTTTTTAGCAGCAATTATATAACCTGAAATTTCTAAAAGTTGCACTTTTATATCTTCTACTATGCAAATGGTAGAAATTTCTTCTGAATATTTTTATGAATTTACTATTAAACATACCACAAATGGCATTTTAAACTTAACTAGTTATATTTCAAATTTGAATTATGTTGGGTTTAACAATAAATTTAACAAACACCAGAGAATAAAATGCTAAAATTAGCTCACCAATGCCAAAGTGGAAAAATCCTAGGAAATTTGAATTGAGGCTAAATAGCACTTATATACCCTATTATTTCAACTACTTCTCACTTATATACCTCAACCTTTATTTGGTAGCAAAAAAACACCCTAAAGTTTTTTAAGCTTGCACTCATATACCTTCATTTCTTTTTAGCGGCATTTAAATAACCTAATATTTTTTCACAACTAGCACTTAAATGCCTAAAGTTTTTAAAACTTGCACATAAATACCCTCAATTATGCAAACTTGAGGGCATTTAACTGCAAGTTTGAAAAGCTTTAGGGTATTTAAGTGTCAAATTTAAAAACTTTAGGACATGTAAGTACAAGTTTTAATAACTTTATAGTATACAAATGCTACCAAAAACAAGCGAGGGTATATGAGTGCAAGTTTAAAAACCTTTAGGGTGTTTTCTTGCTATCAAATACAAGTTAAGGATATATAAGTGAAAAATAGATGAAACAATGAGGTATGTACTATTTAGCCTCAATTCGAATTTCCTAGGATTTTTCAAATGTGGCATTAGCGAGCTAATTTTAGCATTTTAATATTTGGTGTTTGTTAAATTTATTGTTAAACCCAACATAATGCAATGTTGAAATACATCTTAGTTAAGTTTAAAATGCCATTTGTGTTATGTTTAATAGTAAATTCATAAAACTATTCAAAAGAAATTTCTCTCATTTGCATAACAAAAGATATAAAAGTGCAAATTTTAGAAATTTAGGTTATATAATTGCTACTAAAAATAAGTGAGGATATATAAGTGCAATATACGAGGTACCAAAAGGTATTTAACTGTTAATTAGCCTATTATAAGGCTATGCTCCTTGTGTTGTAAAGATTAGATACATTGTTAAATAGGCAAAAAATGTTAGAAGTAAGTAACTTTCGGTGGCTTATGATGAAAAATGTATATCAATAGAATAATTAACTTTCAGTAGCTTATTGCTAAGAGTATGAGAAGTGAGAAGCAGACTAAATAAGTAATTTTCAAAATTATGAAGTAGGAAATGTTAGAAGTAACTTTTTTTAAACAAATTCTTAGAAGTAGTGGAAATAGAATTTTCCTTTCTCATCATTCAATTTTTTGTTTGGATAGTCATTATAAATATTGATAGGAAGAGAGAAAGAGGATCTTTTGAAATTTTATTAAGAAATAGAGAATATCTAGATAATATATATTTTGATTTTATTCCTAAACTAATTTTGTGCTTCACCTCCCGAGCTACTTCCTAGCTTTGAGAGGCAAAAAATTTTAAGAAGTAGAGATAACGCATATGTGTCACATCAGCATTTATGAAAATAGCTTTTCCAAAAAAATAATAAATGAAATTTTTTGTTTAAAATAGCAGAATTAGCCTCTACTTCATTTAGGCCCCTTTGGATGACATGAAGTATTAAAAGTAAGAAATAGATCAAAGAAGGAACTTTGAAAATTAAGAAATAGAAAATAACAGAAGTATTTTTTTTCCACACGTTTTTGGCAGTAGTGGAAACATTACTTCTTCTATTTCGTTCACTTATTTTGTTTGGAGAACAATTAAAACATTGTTAGGAAGTAACTCATACAGATTATAGTGAACTTACCTCCCTTTATTATAATTTATCCAATACTATAACATTTTAATAAATATTATAGCGTGTTAGATTGAGTTATGATGATTTATAATACTGTATAGTGCATTAATATGAATGTTCAATAAAATAAAAAAAGGTTAGATATTTTTCGTGAATGAAGGAATTTAGAAGCTCATGGGTTACAAAATAAGGCAAGGTAAAAGAGCGGGTTAGAAAAAAAAAAACCATGACAAATGTGATTCGTTCAATTAAGAGGTGTCATGTGAAAAAAAAAATGGCAACGTAAACCGTGAAGAGATAGCACCAACGCAACAAATCTCGGCACCTGTGGACCCCACCCCCCATTTTCGTTAACTTCTGAAACATTTCCGAGCCCGGAGGGACCGGAAAATTTCGGGGCATGAAGGTGGCGTATCGATGTCGTATCAGTAATTTAGAAAGTACAGAAAATAGTATTTTTAAGAAATAAATATATTTTTTGTTTAGAAATAGCAGGAGTTGACATTTACTTCATTCATTCCTGCTGCTTCGTAGTTGTTTCTATACAAACAATTACCCATACTTCACATACTCCATAGCTACTTCCGCAGGAACAAATCTACATGAACTAAGGTAGTGTTACTAAAGGCATTTTCACCCCATCAACTGAGGAACCTTTGGTAAACAAGTTTTTTACTAAGGCATTTTTAGTGGAGGCCCTAAAAAGACCTTGTTGCCCCTTCTAAAAATGCATTTTTTTACCACAAGCAATTCTTTTTTCCCACATAGGAGTTGGCTTTTGCCATCTATTGAGTTTCTATTTAATTTTTTAATTATTAATTATATAGTGACACAACTTTTTAGAATTTCTGGATCCGTTACTGACTTCCATGCAAATAAAAAGACCCTTTAGGTGAGGTTATATGCTAGTCTTTGAAAAGTTTAGAAATCCTTTTTTTTTCCTTTTTTTTAAATGTGAGTTAAAAGTTGACTCATTTGTTATGTTACCATACATAGATATGAAGAAAAAAACTAGTCTAAAATCTACTTTTAGAAAAAAAACCTTCAAAGTTCGCTTCATTTTGAGATAACGAAAAGATTTTGAAAATTGCACTTAACACCGCAATTAACTACCCTCTGATGGAGTTATTCCAAAACTTCATTAAAATTCATTAGGATTTTATGAAACTTACAAAAAGGGCTCACGGGGTTTTTTCTAAAACTAATGTTAAAAGTTTGAGGGTTTAAAAACTTAGTTTTGAAAGTTTTTGGGGTTGCTCTGAAAATACTGTTGAGAGCTAGAAGAGTATGCTCCAAAAATTGAGAGGTTACAGTTTGCAAGGACGGTCAATAATTTTGGGAATTAAGTGGAAACTTCATATTTTTGGGGGTTGGGGTTTTGTGAATTATTATACCCTTCAACTTTCGACAATTTATTGGTTTTGTCCACTTGGCACAAGATGTATACAGATCA
Organism: Asparagus racemosus; assembly: GCA_037177215.1. Classification (NCBI taxonomy): domain Eukaryota; kingdom Viridiplantae; phylum Streptophyta; class Magnoliopsida; order Asparagales; family Asparagaceae; genus Asparagus; species Asparagus racemosus. The sequence continues at coordinate 905,419 of JBAKGM010000200.1, read as the reverse complement.
CTACAAGATGATCAATATGATTTTTAGATTTGTGAAAATCTATGCCCTTTGGGTCAAAAACTGCTGTAGTTTTATTTAGCTGTTTTTCTTAAAATTACTTTGTTCAATAATATACTTCTTACGTCTGAATTATGTTTTCAGATCAAAAAACAAAAAAACAAAAAACTTTTAGTATCATGCCATCAAGAAGACAAACTTATATACCTTTTATTATTGAAAATCATCTTGGATCATTTTATTAATATCACCCAGCCTGAAAAATATTATCTTCCATTCTCTTAGTCTTTGGGAAAATGTTCACCTAGCAATTATTTCAATACTAGTCGAAAAATTTCTACTCGCCAAACACTCTTCCAGAACGAGCAAGAGAATTAGGATTTAGAACTCAAGGTCTTATTTAACTATTTCAGTTACTTTACTAAATAGTCTTCCTCCACATATTCCATGAGTATATGGTCCTTGGTTTTCTCTAGTAATGGATTTTTTTTTTTTTAAAGATAATTAATTTGGTAAGCGCAAAATGTGTGAGGCAATAATATTCGAAGTGTCATGAGAAAATGATTCCTTTTCATGTCAATTGAATACAAACCAACAAGCTTGAGGTTTTAGTTTCAAATAGAAGACTATTCTCAAGTGAACATCCAAGAGAAACCACAAATAGTACATGCGTAGAATAATAGCCAACTAGTCTCATACTTTATTGATAAAGGGTAAGAAATGTATATGATTTTATATAGATTTACAATACGATGTTATTAAGTAACAAAATGAATACAAAGAAACAAGCTTCTAAAAAATAAAATAAAAAAAAATCAAGCACTTATCTATCTCCCAGATATAATGTATAATTCTTCTCAAAAGCTAATAATTTTAAAAAATAAAATAACATTTTTAATCTTAAAATTTTAAAATGTTAATTAGCATATTCTCAATAAATAATCCAGAATTTATTTCAAACGTTAATTAGCACATTCTCAATAAATAAAAAAATTAAAAATAGTTTAGGAAAATTTTGACAATTACTAATTTTTTCAAATAAATTTAAATTTTTAGACCATACAAAAACAACAATTTCACCTACAATGGTTTTTTTAATTTTATTTATAAAAGTGAACTAGTAACAAATGAGAAGTTGTAACTAGAAACTAACAGTATCAACTACCATTGCATCTGCAACCTATAAAATTTTAGAAGTGAACAAAACGCTTCAGTTTGACGCAAGTCATAGTGATATTGCAATTATAGTTGCAAATCAAATGTCACGGTGCCATTGGGCTAGAAACTTATGTCGTGATGGGCAACAAAGAGGAGGCCCTTTGGGCTTTGGATTAGTACAACGATCCTATGTTGTTTGTCTTTTGCGTTCATCTAAGAGCATGTTTGGCAACCTCCTTATTTCTGCTTATAATTAACTTTTTACTTATAAGTAGCTAATGTGGTGCTTGGTAAAAGTTGACTTATTCCACTTATTTGTTACTAATAAGTAAGCATAAAATAAGTTGGGATTTCCCAACTTATCTTTTGTCCACTTATAAGGAACTTTAATTATTTTGGCCAAATGACACATATAACCTCACGTTCCTTTTATTCTCCAGGACCAGATTGCATAATTTCGTTTAATTAATTATTTTAATTAAATAATTTTATTATTATAAAATAATAAAATTAATAATTGTTTAATAATAGTATTAATTAAAATTATTTACTTATATACTAATCAACTAAATACTGTCAATATTAGTAATTAAGAACAAAAAAAATAATTTGATATATAAAATATATTTTCGTTAAATTTCTTATAAAGTGATAATATTGTTAATTAATAGCTAGTTTATTTATTTATTTATTAATAATTATTAATATTTTAATATGAAATTAATTAATCTCAATATTACAAATTAATAATAACAAATAATGTAATATATAAAAATATTTTTAATAGAATATATTTCTTACAAGTAGATAACTAATTTTTATGAATTAATTAATTATTTGATTGCTAATAACATTTTATTAATAGGAAATTAATTACTTAATCCCAATATTAGTAATTAATAATCACAAATAATTTAATATATAAAAATATTTTAATCAAATATATTTCTTATTAAGATATAATTTTTAATTAATTAATTAATAATATTTTACTAATATAAATTTAATTAATTAATCTCAATTAGTCATAATATGAAGTTACAACAATATGTCATTTTTAGTCATTTGACATTTTATACAACCTTATAATTTATTGGTTTACCAAACACATAATTACTTATATATCCTTATAAGTTAAGCGATTTACCAAACAACTTACTTATTTTCTTCTAGAATTATAAGAAGTTCTGAGGATAAGAAATAAGTAACTTATAAGTATTCAAAAAATAAGTAGTAGCCAAACATGCTCTAAGTGCTCCCACTTATCTTGTGGACTGTCTCCTTTGGTTACTTTCTTAGAACTACAGTAGTATACTTTCTTAGAACTATGTTAGTAGATTATATGACACTGTAAACGCATATTAAATTAAGACCGGTATGCCAATATTTTTCCACATATAAGTGAGAATGAAGAAAAAGTAAGAATGAACATTCTATATTTTGAAAATATATTATAATTGACACGCATGAATAAAAAGTGAAAATGAATGCTCCATTTCCACTCATTCCCGCCTACTTAATGAGAGTAAAGCTTGACCAGGCTGACCCATGCAGAATACAATGAGCATAAATTAGATTTCATATGAAAATAAGAGCAACAGTGTATCCAACAATGGTTTCTGTGTTTGGGCTAAGATTATAGACCAAGCCTACTAACAGGGTTTTATTTCTATCTAGCTAGCCATCAAATGGTTTAAGGCTCCTGTTGGGAGCTAAGATTTGTACCTTGGATTTGAAATTCGGGGTATTTCAAATTCAAATATATTTGGGCTTTAGTGTAGCCCATGATTTTAAATCAAGTCATTTTAGAGAGAGGGATTTGAAAAGCCCAAAACCGTGTATTTCAAATCCCACCTCAAGGGGTGGTATTTCTCAAATCCTTTGATTTTAAATCAACCTTCCAAATCCAAATCTTAGTTCCCAAACGCAGCCTAAGTTAATTGTGTGGTTTTTAATTGGTGTAGTGAGCTCAAATAGCTATCTACTCCAAATACCGATTTGGTTTGAATTTGTCTCCCTATAATGGCTGACTTTTTCTCGTTCTAATTTTGTTTGATTACGTGTAATCACATCTCACTAGCAAGTGTTTTGCACTCTAGGGACATAACAATAATGTTAATGTTATGTTCAACTCATGTGACAATGTGTAGTTGTTAACGGTCTTCTGCTGAGAAATTTGTCATGTTTCGGAGATAATCTCCTACTTTTCTTAATTAAAAATGGGAAAATGAAGAGTGGCTCTTTGCTCACCTACCTCGCAAATGAGGAGGTTGGTGAGATAATGACATTTTAGTTGCTTAATAATGGGGGAACCTTTTTTTTTTTTTTTTTGGGTTGCTTAATTGATGTATATCAAGATTTTGAAGGAAACCGGCTAGACCAACTTTGATATTAAAATAAAAGTATTCAAAATGGAAATCCACAATGGCATCTTATTTTCTAGTAGTTGGCTCTCCCCTCAAACATGAAAAATAGAAATTATCAAAACATTAATATTTAAAACACTAATAAAATGGTCATTTCTTTAATTATCTTTTTTTAAGCCTCATGATAAACTTCATACACTGTCGATAAGTCAAATATTACTGTCAATCCTATGATGTAAGCTTAGGGACTTTTCTCAACAGGAGGAAAAAAAAAGGCAATAATATTAATCAACATGGGTAATTGGAGCTATTCAGTGGTCAAGATATGGCACATGCAGCTATTATAGGGTCCTTTACCTACTGCTTAATTTATGCAGACAGTCCTGTGATGCTCCATTTGCCGCCCCCCCGCGAATAAAAAATAAAAAATAAAAATAAAAAAAATATTCGCCTGTGATCTTTGTATGAAGTGAAGTATTAATAATGACATTAAAATTCCTAATCTACCAACACGAACGATAGACCAAATTTTCAACTTTCAAGGCTAAGTCAAAGATGGAATACTAAGAAATCAGCAATATAGAACTGGATTTAGGACAGAAGTTGGTCAAAGGGAAGTTGCAATTTATCCAATAAAATCTTATGATTCGAACGCAATTTATATACATTATGTAACAAACAGTATGATTTGGAGAATAATGTGATGGGGAATCGTAATAGCTGTAATATAAAATAAAAATAATTGGTTGACTATGAGTACGTAAACAATTTATTTACAAAAGAAATGTAGGCGTGGTTGGGGTTCATTTGAGACCCTCAAGGAAAAAAAGAAAAAAAATAAAGGTTAAAATGGTTAGCTATAATACGTCATTCTATTATACGTAATATCTAAATATAGGCATAATTAAAAAGGTTCATCGTGAAAAATCCCTGACGATCCTTAATCTATATAACTCTACAACTGTTATGGTCATAATCACTAATAAGTGATTAAAAAGGAAAACAGAGCATCAAACTTAAATGAACACACTCGTCCATTTAGACACGAAAGAGCTACCAGTTGCCGCCCTCTAACTACTCGATCCATGGACGACGCGAAAGGCGGTGATGGTCATCCACTCGGCCAACCATGCGCCCTAGCGATCATTGGACGACGCGAAAGGCGATGATGGTCGTCCACTCGGCCAACCATTCGCCCTAGCGATCTTTGGACGATGTGAAAGGCGGTGATGGTCGTCCACTCGGCCAACCATTCGCCCTAGCGATCTTTGGACGACGTGAAAGGCGGTGATGGTCGTCCACTCGGCCAACCATTCGCCCTAGCTATCCTTAGACGACGCAAAAGGCGGTGATGATCGTCCACTCGACCACCCCTTCGCCCTAGAGGGCTTTGGACGACGAGAAAGGCGGTGATGGTCGTCCACTTTATCAAATTACTCTAAGTGACTCGAGAAACGATCCAAGCCAACCACTCAGCCCGGACTCCCCCCTCTCATCGCTCGTGGTCCCCCAATCTAGACGACGACTATCTAAAGTCTACACCCGACAATCCATCACTATCGCATTAAATGTACTGACAACCCCATTCACTCCTCCATCCCTCACAGTATTTAAGGTACATCGGACCCATGCTACTGCAGACGCCGCCAATCCCATCCCATTTATGGCGAATAGACAACGCCAACTCTTAGTCCGCTCACAGTTTGACACCTGTAAAGGCATATTACTGTGACAGGGACATGCTACTATGGCCGGCGCATACAAGAGCTGGCCCAATCGTCTCCCGGCACGCGGAGAAGAGGGCTGACTCAGCAGCTGTCTATTGAAAGACAAGAATGCCCTCCGAACCCTAGATATAAATAGAGTAATAACAGTAAACCAGGTAAGGGATCCCATCTTAATGAATTCAACTTCTACATTTTTCTTCTTTCTTTACTGACTTGATCGTTGGAGGGACCACCGGAGATCCCAACTCCACCCCTTCCACAGGTACTCTTTCGTAGGCGAACCCTCTAACTGGAGCAACGTCACCAGGCATTATGAGAGAAGGCGGACTCCACTCTCTTAAAAGCTAAACTCACACCGAATTTAGTGACTGTTCGCTTACATACATCAACAACAACTAAATCACAAGATCACTATTTATTCACTACATTTTCACTATAAAATAAGAAATAACTTGATGGAATGAGCCAAAAAGTTTAGAGAAGCCTATATCATCATCTCCAAACCATTCTAGAAATTCCAAGAAAATAAAAGAAATTTCCTTCCGAAAGAAAAACAAATGATGACACAAAAGCAAAAAATCTTCGAATGTGGCAAATAGGACACTAAGGATCTTATTAAAATCATTCTTATAGGCACAGAGTGATTTGCACCATAGATGATAGAGTTAAAAGTTACAAACTAGCTCTCAAACGGATGGAGATCTAACCACTTGTGAATCGTATAGATCACTTCTTTTCATAGAGGGTGTTCTGATAGGATCTGCATTCCAAATATGCAGAATCACAGTTTCACCAGTAATATAAGATCCATATGCCTACCTTATTAATCAAAAAATAATTAGCAATTTATTTGTTAAATTATATTTTATCAAATTTTAAGCAATAAAGCTAGAGCAGAACAAAATGCTTCCAAACTATTATGCCCAAGATTGTGAGGTTCTTGACGACTCATCAACTTGATGGCAATCAAAATTCGAAGGACCTCACACTTTTTTATGTTGTAGTGTAGGAGTAGTTGAAGAGTGTAGTTCAAATTGAATTACCCATTAAGCCATGATTAAGAAACTACTTAACTATAGGGAGTATCCACAATTGAGTAATAGTGTATGGGGTCTATCTGCGAAAATAGAACTACAAATTAATAACTAGGAAAAGTAACATCATATTTGTCATACACCTCCATATGGTCGATATACCTATAACATTTCAGAGGCGTATAACTTTAAAAAATTCGATAAATTTAAATACTGAAATACGGATCTAAAAAAATTCATAATTTAACTTCATGCCCATGTTCTATCTTGCAAGTCAAGTATAGATAAAGCAACTGTATGTATAAAAAACAAATGAAAAACACAAAAGCTCCTTCTCAATAAATGTTTTTCTAAAGGTCAAAAGTTTAAAAAAAATAAAAATAAATCCCATATCCTTTTTTCTTCTTTCTTTTTCTTCTTTTGAGAAATTGAAGCTACGTCCTTTTTAATCGCTATGTTAGTTATGAACAATTTTTTAAACAAGAACAGACTTTCAAACTTGAAGTTAGGAATATCCCGTTACTCACCCATTCATTTTACCAGGAAAATCTAATGCGGCAATAAATAATTTATTCTTTACACAGAAACTTTGAGATTTTCTTTCTTATTTTAACTTTTGTATAATATTTTCTTTTGCTTGGTGAGAAATCATGATAAACGAAAAAAAAATTACTAGTTATTGTTCTCTGATACCGGCATGGTATGAATGAGATAGATGATGGATAATCAGAAAAGATGCCGATCACTCTAAGGAGACATATCACCATCTTAGAATAAAGGATAGATACGATGATTTACCAGTCCAAGGGCTCCACGTTAGAGATACAGATAAGCGATCGTGCTCTATAGAATCCATCTAAGAAATATAGAGTAAACCTGAAACAATCCTTCAAGCATGGAAGATTCTTGAAAACATTATAAAAGACACATTAAATAACTCAGGAAACTTAAAAGACTTTCAAGCAATCCAAATTCACCCTCCCTTCGGTAGTTCTGCAAATACTTTCAGCACAGATGTCCAAATCATATAAACTCTACTTTAGTGAGACTAAAGTCAAATATCCATGCAGCACTTCAAACAGGAAGACATTTGGGCTTCTCTAAAGAAAGTTATGACAAAAGTAATCAAGACCTTGCACACAGTTTAGAAAATTGGAGTTTACGATTTGTTCCTCGTGATCGTTTCCCTTTTAGCAATGAAATTTTTCAGGAGACTTTTAGCTGTTAAGTTGAGCTGGGATTAGTCCAAAGAGTAGAATCTGGTGTATCCTCCTCACTGCCAGCCAACAGAATATTGTGACTTACAATGACATATACAAGTCCCCCAAACTATCAATCCATCCAATTTTCCTCTTTACTATCAGGCCAAGTATCTTAGAAAACATTAAACTAAATATGAGTGACAAATATCTCATTTAACGACCCGAGTCACCAAAAGATATGAATGGATCTAATCACTATCATATCTCTTGTTAGCCTATTTAGCAAAATGAACAATACAATCTACATGTTTATTCTACACAATAATATACGAATCCATTACTATATATTAAAACATTGTCACTGTCTGTGGGAAAAACAACTGATTAACTGTTTTAATCATCATTATCATTATCGAAATAAAATCTGATTTACCTTGTCGCTCATAGTCTTTACTCCGTTCGTGGTAGTACAAAAAGGGTAAAGATTTATGGTTATCCGTACTCTCCTAATGTATATACTTTCACCTTGCCGCTCTCTTTTCAAAAGCCATGTAGCCATGCTAGTTTATTGAATTTCCGAGCAATGAAACAAACTAGTTGGTTTTTTTTGGTTGGGGGGGGGGGGGGGGGGGGGGGGAAAAGGA
>JBAKGM010000200.1:877739-897191 GCA_037177215.1 Asparagus racemosus | reverse complement strand
AAAATAGTTTTGAAATTGATAAAATTTTGAAATAGACCAATTTTGACATTTAATTAGCAAAATAGACTAACTTTTAGTAAAAATGGTCTATTTTGCTAATTAAATACTTTGTCGGTCTATTTAGCTAATTAAGTTTTAAAAGTGGTCTACTTCAAAGATTTGTCCTATAATAAATGTTAGATTTTAAATGAATTATGAGCATCTAAGTATTAATAGAAAATTATAGTGGTAGCAGCGCTAAATTTGGAGCTCAAGTCAGATAGATTTTTTCAACATATGAAAAGTCTAAAAGAAAATTCAATCGACTTAATCATAGAACCCTTTCCGTAAGGAAAAAGCAAAAAAACAATACTATTTTTTTGTGACCAAACATTAGGAAAGTAGGCATTACTTCTGTAGTACTTTTTTTTTTTTTTTTTGGGGGTGGGTTATAGGTAGCTAACTGATAAAGAAGATACTGGTAATAAAATTGTTGCTACAAAACTGTTATTATTAGGGAGTTGGTATGCAAATTAAGTTCCAACTTTTTTTATCAGCAAATGTAATTTAAGTTTTTAAGATTTGGACATTTACCCTTCACCTACAAATTCGGATGCATTAATAGAGGCCGACTGTGGGCCACAAGTGAAATAGCGAGGAGGACACCAGGGGCCCATCTGCCAGCCTCTTGTGAAGGCAGTAAGTAAACACGTATGAAGATGGAGATAGATGAGACGAGAAGGGGCCCAAATATAAATCAACAAATTCAAAAATAACTTAAAACGATGATTGCCTTTTAATACAGGTTACCAGCAAATATATCTTGACAATGTCAAATAGTTTTTAAAATTTTTTTAAAAAATACTTAATGTCAAAGAAAGCTAATGAAGACATAATACAATCATTAGCACTAACTACAATTAGTTAACTAGTTAAATGTTGCTTAAAACACAAACCGTGACAGCGTGAAACAAACAGCTCAGTGAGAGAACACTGACCTCAACAACCACAACGACCACGCAGAACCTCACGTGCCGTCCACTCCTGCTGCACGCCCCCATGAACTAAGATAAAACCCTAATTTTAATTAATCATCCCAAATTAACCACAAAAAAAACTGTACAGAAAATAATTAACAGAAAATGAAGGTTCTCTGCACATTAGCGACTCCTATCTTTGAACTAATAATAATGCGCACACTCGATACAAAATTCTGATGAGATACTTCTTTGCTTCAGATTCCTTAACGCAGGAATCTTCGGCGCCGGCAGAGAATCCGGTAACACGCTGCCAACCTCCGCGACTCGAGCCGCCATGCTCGTCCGCACCAACACCCTCCTCCAGGGCTACTCCGGCATCCGCTTCGAAATCCTGGAAGCCATCACCTCCTTCCTCAACACCAACATCACCCCCTGCCTCCCCCTCCGAGGAACCATCACCGCCTCCGGCGACCTTGTCCCTCTCTCCTACATCGCCGGAATGCTCACAGGCCGCCCCAATTCGAAGGCCATTGGCCCTGACGGCTCCGAGGTCGACGCTGCCGAGGCCTTCAAGCTCGCCGGAATCCCCAGCGGGTTCTTTGAGCTTCAACCGAAGGAAGGCCTTGCGCTTGTCAACGGCACTGCTGTTGGCTCTGGGCTCGCCTCCACCGTCCTCTTCGAGGCCAACATTCTCGCTGTCCTGGCTGAGATAATCTCTGCAGTATTTTGCGAGGTGATGCAAGGGAAGCCTGAGTTCACCGACCATCTCACTCACAAATTGAAGCATCACCCGGGTCAGATTGAAGCAGCGGCGATCATGGAGCACATCTTAGAAGGAAGTTCTTATATGCAAATGGCGAAGAAGGTCCACGAGCTCGACCCCCTTCAGAAACCGAAGCAGGATCGTTATGCATTGAGGACATCGCCTCAGTGGCTCGGCCCTCAGATTGAAGTAATCCGCTCATCCACCAAGTCTATCGAACGGGAGATCAATTCAGTGAACGACAACCCGCTCATCGATGTCTCCAGGAACAAGGCTCTCCATGGTGGGAATTTCCAAGGGACTCCTATTGGTGTGTCGATGGACAATACCAGACTTGCCATCGCTGCCATTGGAAAGCTCATGTTTGCTCAGGTGTCGGAGCTCGTCAACGATTTCTACAACAATGGCCTTCCTTCCAATCTCTCTGGAGGACGAAACCCTAGCTTGGACTATGGATTCAAGGGAGCAGAAATTGCCATGGCTTCCTACTGCTCTGAGCTTCAATACCTCGCCAATCCGGTGACCAACCATGTTCAAAGCGCCGAACAACACAATCAAGACGTCAACTCTTTAGGACTCATTTCCTCGAGAAAGACAGCAGAGGCCGTAGAGATCTTGAAGCTGATGACTTCCACCTTTTTAGTCGCGCTCTGCCAAGCAATCGATCTCAGGCACTTGGAGGAGAATCTCAAGCAAGCAGTGAAGAACACAGTGAGCCAAGTCTCAAAGAGAGTGTTGACGACAGGCGTCAACGGGGAGCTTCACCCATCAAGGTTCTGCGAGAAGGAACTGATCAAGGTGATTGACAGAGAGTATGTCTTTGCCTACATCGACGATCCTTGCAGTTACACTTACCCACTGATGCAGAAGCTAAGGCAAGTGCTCGTTGAGCACGCACTGAACAACGGAGAGAAAGAAAAAGATTCGAACACTTCCATATTCCAAAAGGTTGCTGTCTTTGAAGAGGAGCTCAAGGCAGTTCTGCCGAAAGAGGTGGAGGCCGCTAGAGTTGCAGTGGAGAATGGGAGCGCAGCAATTGCCAACAGGATCAAGGAATGCAGATCCTATCCTTTGTATAGGTTTGTGAGGGAAGAGCTTGGAACTGCGCTTCTGACAGGGGAGAAGGTTCGATCACCGGGAGAGGAGTTTGATAAGGTGTTCATCGCTATTTCTCAGGGGAAGGTGATTGATCCCGTGCTCGCGTGCCTCGAGGACTGGAATGGTGCGCCCCTCCCCATATGTTAGATTTCCTGTGAGAAAATCTGGAAAGGGTCAAAGAACTGCATGTCAATAGGCATGCCTCTTAGTATTTGTTCTATTATTTCCTTTTTCTATTTCTTTTTCCCTGAGTTTTGTTTAAGGAAGTGATGTATTATGTGAAAGTTTAATTCATACAAACATGAATAAATAATTTCCATTTGTAAAAAACTTCGACTGAGAAATTTATAGCAAGCGTCGGATAATCTAAATTTTCACTAGGAAGACTTACCTGGAAGGGAAATATAACGCAGCAATAGAAAGGGAAGGTAAAACAGAAGGATGAGGCTCTGTACACAAACTGGAGAAATTAGAAGGCTTAAGAGGGAAATTTTGGCAGAGAGACCAACTAATCTTTCGGCATCAACTGATCGTATGTCATTAAGGGCTGACTCAATGGTTAAGGGATGAGAACTGGCTGTGCATCAAAGTTTCCACTTCGGCCAAACATATGAATAGATCTATGAACCGCTAGTGGAAGCTACACAAATAACAACCCATGTATCACAGTTAACAGACATAGGTCACATATAACAGCTGTCACATGTAACTAGTACAGGTCATAGTTAACACACAAAATGCCACATCTAACAGCTTACGGTCACATATATAACTGGTATAGGTCACAGTTGACAGACAATAAGTCACATATAACAACATACTGTCACATACAATAGGTATGAGTCACAGTACACAGACAAACGTCGCATATAACAGCCAACAATCACACGTAACAGGTATACGTCACATACAACTCAGAACATCACAAATAAAATATGGAAGTCACCAGTAACTGCTAAATGTCACATTTTATAGCTGGGAGTTACATATAAAAGCTACGCGTCACATAAGAGATCTATGTATCACATAAAACGACTGAACATCATAGATAACAGCTAGGTATCACAAATAACGTCTGGAGTCACTAGTAACTGCTAAATATCATAGAACACAGCTGGTAATTACATACTGCTAAATATCATAGAACACAGCTGGTAATTACATAAAAAAGCTAAATGTCATATAGGAGTGCTAGGTATCACAAAGCAGAGCTAAGTATCACACATAACGTTTAATGATCACAGTTAAATCGATAGTATCATAAATTTTGATATACCTTATACCAGGAAATATAGAATTCGCCCAATTATTTGGACCATAACTGAGAGCTATTTGGTAATATCTATGATCAATCATCCTAATATCATGTAACACAGCTTTAAATTCTTTTTCCGTATACTTGTATGCATCAAACTCTAATAATTTTGAAATCCGTTGAGCAGCACTTGAGACAAAACTCATCTCTCTAAACTTCAATTTGTAATTCTTAACTAGATGAAGAAGTACACATCTAGAATGGTAGGCATCTGGAAACAAATTTTTCAAAGATCTTTTTATTCCTTTGTCAGCATTTGACAAAATGACTAGAGGATGGAATAGATTATATGGTTTTGTTTGATGGTACAAATTATACCGCAACCCTTGAATAAACCAACTCCAATTCGCTTTATTTTCTTGGTCACAAACGCAAAATGCGAGCGGAAATATGCCTTGATTACCATCATAAGCAGTCGCGCCTAATAAGATCCCTTTGTAACGATCTTTCAGAAAGGTCCCATCTAGAAAGAGCAATGGCCTACATCCCTTGAAAAACCCCTGTATGCATGCACTATAAGAAATAAATAAACGCTTGAATTGCCTTTCTTCTTGTTCAATGATGACAACACTATCTGGATTTGTTTCCATCACCTTCATTTGGTACCTTTAAATGATAATTAAAAGGACAATTAACTTGTTAAATGATGAATGCTCTGTACACAAACTGGAGAAATTAGAAGGATTAAGAGGGAAAATTTGGCAGAGCGCAACTAATCGTTCGGCATCAACTGATCGTATGTCATTTAAGGCCTGACTCAATGGTAAAGGGATGAGAACTAGTAGTGTATCAACGTTTCCACTTCTGTGAAACAAACGAATAGATCTATGATCCACAAGTGGAAGCTACACCTAACACAACCCCTCGGGCAGGCATCTAGTTTAAGACTTTTAAGTCTCTGTCTAAAGTCAAGAATGACAAACCCACCCTAGAGAATTCAGTCATAATATGTTGCTTGTAATTGCAGCGCCAACTTCACACATGCAGGATTTACATGACATCCAGCATGTCTCCGATGCAGGTTGATAACTCAAGTGCCTCAATAGGTTAAGAATGAAACCCTACTATCGAAGAACTTTGGACAAGACATTCAGCGCGCAATAGCACCAACAACTCCGAGTACAGAGTATTTGTGATGCATGATGTTCAATTTGAGTTACTTATTAGGAGCCGGCTGGCTACCGCACGTTTCGTTAAAATGGATATCTAAAAGAGCCTACTGTAGCTAGCACAACTGTTGCACAGATTCGGAATTCATTAGCGTTTCCTTCTATAATCTGTGGAGCTGCAAAATCCTATCCATCGTCTCGGCTTATGAAATTGCTCACTTCATGATTTACATGCCAATTCAACTTTTCCTCCAGTCTAACATAACTTTTCTGCGGTATACATATCAAATTTTTTCTAGCTACTGTGCTCATTAAAGTAACCAAATTGACAAATAAGCTTAGACTCAAATGCATATTCTGTTTAAGATTTAGAAAAAGTATAGTTGATAAATTAGATTTGATCCATTTGCAGATGTCAATTCTAACCCAACCACCAAACTAGAGCGGTGGACTAATTCTTCACCCCAATTATGCGTGCCAGATTCAGTAATACAGAGTGTCTTGTGACAGAGAACACACCATGTCTTAAATGACAGCTTTATTACGTGCATCACACGTGTTGTGTCTTGTGGTATAATGTCACGCTCAATGAGTTGTCAAGTTAAAGCTTACTTTGGTGGGTGACATATAGAAAGAAATGCCAAGAGATAAAAGATAATGAGACTGAGGTTTAAGTACACTTTACCAACAAACTTACCAACTAAATGTCAAAGAAAACTAGTCTAGACAGCCAAAAAGAGAAAATATTTACTAGCACAAACCGTAGTTATGAGTATACAGAGAACGTAACAGATGAGGATGATCACATAAGTCAATAGTAAAACACTGACCTCAACAACCCAGCACATCACCCTCGGGTTAGTCCTCATTTGGTAACTTACCTTTGAAATCTCCTGTGCAAAGAAAAAGATCAGCGAGTTACCCATTAATTCATCATTTCATCTAGCTGTACCATGCCATCAAAAAGACGATTGGTTTTATATAACTTTAACAAAAGGCATAAAAAATTAAAACTAAAATTAATTTTTTTATTAAACTAATGGACATCTTGCTAATAAAATACCCAGCTTGACAACTATGGAGAAAAAAATTAAATTGGGAGTATTCTTGTACAACCAAACTAATTCTTATGATTAACAGTTGAATCCATGTCAACAATCTGAGTTGATACAAAGTATTTGGAAAAGGACAGACTTTCTATGAGAACCATGAATATCAAATGCTAACAAAAACAACCACATCATTTGCACTCTGCAGATAACAAGCTCATGCTGAAGTATGATCAACTTTTGCCATATCCAAAATCTTCCTTAATGTAACAAAAGGCACATTGCCTTCTTAAAGAAACAAACAGAAAAGTCATCACATGTGCGATGTAAATACTTAGGAACAGATCTCAGATCCTCAAGAGGGAATTCTCTTCCTATCGTGCTCATCGCTTCACTTGCCAGACTAACTAATAGTGAAATGAGTTTCACAGTTTTCGGGGAAACAAAAGCTTTCTCTCACTGGCAGTTCCTCATCTTTAACTCACCTGATTCACTTCTTGCAACGCAAAGCAGTGCCCGATCCTCTCTAGGGCACCTCTGCATTGATTAATTTTAATTGACTCGTGTAGTGACTGGTTTGACTCAACAGAATATCGTCCCTTACAACTTCATAGAGGCTTCATCTGACACATTACTTATGCTGACGAATTCATTCTGGGGCTTATCATTGTGTTAAGGTCCGTAAAGCATAATTTTCTTGCTTCAGTTTCTGGAGAGCATCGAGCTTGTATTTCTTAGCCATTTTCGTATAGGAGCTTTCTTACAAAATTTGCTCCATGAGATTTGCTGCTTCAAAATCCAGCCTAGATGGTGGTTCAGCTTGTTGGTGAGGTAGTGGTCACTAAATTCTGCATTACTCTGAAGATGGCAGAGAGGACGTCAAGGCTGTTGGCCTCAAACTGGAAATTTAATAGCAGAGAGGACTTCAGGAGAACATCGAACATTTTGGCCTCAAGAAGGACAAATTGAGTCAAGACCGAAACCAACAGCAGTGCTATTGACAACCGTGAGCCCTTCTTTTGTCTGCAGTTGAAGGATTCATGGGTTATTCCTGATAGCTTTGATGCTCAGAAGCATTCACTTGGCTGCTATCAGGGGCAATAGCTTTTGAAATTGGACCACCTGTTAGTTTTCCAATCAGTGTAGAATAAGAGGATAAAGGTGGTGCATTAGGTGTATTATTGTTGAGGAAGTAATGACTTCAAGGATATTAAAGCGGGTGTCAGAGTAGCCATAGAGAAGGGTGTTGGTCCGGACTAGCATTGCAGTAAAAGTAGACGAAGCATGTTGCCGGATTGTTGGCTGGAAGCAAAGTTTCAGAATTCGGGAACCTGACCCCAAGAATTGTTGGTCGATCACCTTAATCGGTTCATCGTCACAGAAGCTCGATGGTGGGAGCTCCTTGTTGATGCCTGTTATTACTCCCTTGACGCTTGGCTTACTGTGTTGTCAATTGCTAGATTGAAATCCTCCTTCAAGTGCCTCAGATGAACGACGTGGCAGAGTGACGAAGAAGGTGGATGTGAATAGCTGCAAATCTGGAGATCAACCCCAAAGCATTGACATCCTGCTTGGGCTTTTCTGAACTTAGTGCATGGTTGGTCACTGGTTGGCAGGATACTGCAGTTCAGTGCATGGTTGGTCACTGGTTGGCAGGATACTGCAGTTCAGAGCAGTAGGTTGCTTGTCTTTGCTCCTTTGAACCTATAGTAAAATCTTGGGTTCCACCCTCCATAGGGTTTGGATGAAATCAGTGACTACCTTGGAAAGTTAGGCAAACATGGGCTTCCTAATGGCAGCAATTTCAAACCTGGAATTGTCCGATGAGACACCACTCAGCATCCCTTGGAAGGTGTGCGCTACCATTGAGGGTCTTGTATGTCCATCACAAACACAGAAGCAACTCCACAAGTAAATTAAGCCACTCACAAGTTCATTTTTCCTGGAAACTAAAAATGTCAAACCTCAAACAAATCATTCTATGATGGACATACACAAATAGGAAACACTGTATGTTATTAACATGGACCCAAAATGCAAAACTTCAAAACACTAGGTTCAAAATCAGGGAGATGGATAAAGAAACACGTAATTATCACTCTTTTGTTCATTTAAGAAAATTACATACGCAAATCAATGAATCATGGATAATGCCAGTTCTGTGAAATAATGCCAGTTCTATGGATAATGCCAGTTACATCTAGAAATCATATGGACCCTCTGGTAACCACCACCTTTACAAACAAACCTATTAACTGGCAAAAATAGAGATAACCCCTTCAGCCATCACATTTAGGAGCTAACAAATCATACACTGATTTCTACACAAAAAGGAAAAATAATAATTAAATTTAAGGACTGTTTCATTAAAACTCCATTATAAAACAGATACCATTAATTTGCTTTCTTCCTTTGAAAATCTAACATAAAGTTCCACAAGCACCAGCATTGACATGTCAACTAACCGATGGCTACTCATTAAAGCAAACAATCAAGCTTACTAACCTCCATTTAAAACTATCATACCTAAAAAATTGAACATCTTGTAGTGTTATAAAATAATGATATCAAATATTGTTTAGGTGGATCTTTTGATGGTCACTTCTCATCACATCTTTTACCAAGCTCGTGTATATTAATATTTTTTAACAGAGTAGTTTGAACATAATTGGTTCTAACAAATACTGCCCTTGTTCTATGAAAAATCTACATCAGTTGGAGTGCAGTTCACTCTCAAGAAGCATTAACAAGACACTTCATCTAAAACTAACATGCAACAGAAAATAATACCAACCGCAAAATACATTCCCCTTCTGAATCATAGAAGTTATTCTATCCAAATCAAGTCCAAAGGGTGAAAAGATGTCATCAAGCAAGCACTTTTTGCCACTAAGAACTGATTTAAACAAAATATAATCATTTGATACCACTGTGCTTCTTTGTATATTTTAACAAACATTTCCAAAAATCCAATAACTCAACCTTGCACACCTATGCCACCCAATTTTACAATAGGAGAAATTTTTTAAAAGACCATTTTTTAAATTTAATTAGCAAAATCGACCTCTTTTTTGCCACATCATCATAGCTGGCCAAAAAGAGGTTGATTTTTAAAAAAAAAATAGAGTCTTTAAAACATACGAGACTAGTAGTCCCGTGTAATTAGGGTTACTCTGATTCTTTGAAAATACACGGGACTTTTGGCCCCATGTATAAAACAGAGCCCATTACAGAACTACAGAAAACACACTGGGTTGCCAATCCCGTGTGTTTAACAAAGTATTCTCAATTTGTCGACATAAAAAAGTAGACAGGCCTACTAGTCATGTGTACTTTTTCGCCCATATAATCTCTCCCAAAACCCGCAGCCGCTCTCCCTCGCCCCTTTATATGTGGGGTTGCTCTTTCGAATATTTTAACAAACATCTCTCCAAAACCCACAGCCGCTCTCCCTCAGCTCTTTATATGGGCTTACTCTTTCATATATTTTAACAAACATTTCTGAAAATCCAATAACTCAGCCTTGCACACCTATGCCACCCAAGTTTACAATATCACGCCGTGTATAAAATGTGTTTCAACTAACCCCTTGTCAATTCATCAGGACAGGATAGTGTAGATCAATTCAAGAAGCATACATCATACATCAAAGTAAAACTTTGCATTTGACGGCATAAGGGATAATCCAAAAGGCAAGTACAAACACAAAAATCAAGTATTAGAACTAGGGTTTGAGCCCATGTAGTCTTAAAAAAAAAAAAGAGGGGAAATTAAAAATCCTTGAGAACCAATTCCAATTCTTCACTGAAACTGGAGTACAACATTAAAAACACCACATACATTCATTAACAAACTAAACAACAGATCATCATTAACAAGTACAAATCTCACTAAAACAATAATCTTTTTCGAACCTCCATACCTCAGTCCACATAAAATCGCACAAATCTCACTAATTCGAAAGCGAAACCCTAATTCTTCTTGCTCCTTTGGGGCAGTCTCTCAGCGACAAGCCTGTAAATCCAGTAGACCTGAGCACAGGAGAGAGAGAGATAAAGGGCTTTAGAGTAAAACGATGGCAAACATTAGGGTTTCAGATGGATTATTATTTGATTAATTGGTTACCAATGCGAAGACGTGGGCGGCGATGAGGAGGACGACGAGGAGAGGGACCAGATCTAGAAACCATGGCCGAGGAATCGGCATCTCCCTCGCCATCCACCTCAGATTTGGCAATGGCTCTCCCCCTCCCTCTCTCTCCTCTCTATGAATCTATTTGCCCCCTGCTTTGTATATTTACTTTCTCAGGTGCGTTTGCATATTACCCCTTTGTAATTTGTTTTCATTATTTATTGCCCAACCGGTTTATTTTGCCTACATACCCCGAAATGACATCTTATTTGCTTATCTGCAAAACACCTCCTCTCCACCATTGTTAATTTTCAAACTACAAACGGTTAAATAGAAACATATCGCCCAGAAAATAAAGAAATTTTCTTTTGAGCCTATATGCCCCCGAATCTATCATGTTTAAAGATCAGCCCTTCACGTCTACATATTTCATGATGAATTTGGATCCTTTCCATTCTAAATCTCACACTTACAGTATCTTCATGCATTGTAATCATTCCAGATTTGCACTACAAAAATCATAACCATTCACTAAAGAATATTTTTGACAGTGGAGAGGATGCTTTGATGATGTATCCTGATGAATTTGAGAAAAAAAAATCAAATATGAAAGAACATATGGATAAATTAGCAAAAGCCACTTATGTAAATGTCCCCAATCAAAATTTGAAATCTTCAAGTTTGTGGTCTAAGCCAAAATAAGCTAAATTGCATTAAAATACCACAAAGGTTTCTATTATATATCACAAAAATACCACAAGTTGTACTTCACAGTAAAAAATAAAATAAAATACCACAAGGTTTCTTCCATTGAAAACCCCCTAACAAAAAATAGTGTTGAGACCAAAATAGACGGTTACTAAATGAAATGGCAACATATCGCCTCTGCCCGCCAAACAAATATATATTCTTTTTGTCTCTTTGCCTTTAAGCTATAAAATGTTTAAAGATTTACCCCTCACATCCCCGATGACTTTTTAAAAATATCAAACATGAAAGAACCCATGAATAAATTAGCAGAAAACCCCTCACTTAAATGTCCTCGTTCTAAATTTCAAATCTCAAGAGTGGTCATACAAAATAAAATAATATTAACTAATGATTAAATAATTGAATCTATCAAATCAAATATTGAAACTAGTTGAAATGTGTTTAACAGAACTATATCTAACGGCGGTAATAAAGAAACAGATGTATAGGAACATGCATAAGTGCACAAAGTACAGATACAAATACAGTAAGTCATTCTGCTTCCACTCTCATATACTTTGGGCTCTCCTCGGAGGGAATGAAACTGTATTTCCTTGAGAAAGAAATAGCAAGAGAATCAAACTCAAACGCCACTGAGCTGAAGAAACTGAAACCCACCACTTCAGAAAAGTGACAAGAAATGGAGCAAGAATGTTCATTATGTTACACAACTAAGATCCACAAGGAAAGTTTTTCTGATTTAACACTTTTGAGCATGTAAGCTGGCCGGATAACTGAAAGCACTAATGCTGCTGCCGAAGGCTTGAAGGTGAATCCGGAAACTTGAGATCTTAAATCAGGTAGCTTTTAAATACATGGAATGTGCATTGAATGATAATTTTGATATGAATGGTTTGGTTGCACGTCGAAGGCTTGGAATGGTGAAAGATACTGAATGCTGCAGCGCTGGAAGTTGCTTCAGAAGGCTTCGAGATAACCCTGGAAACAACATTTAACATCAGGATAGTTTGGCAGGAACCGCTCAAACAAATCAGCATGCTGATAAGAAAAATGCATACTATCAAAAATGAAATGTTGATGTATATACAGGAGTGACATTCTAGATGTATGGAAGTCCAATTTGAGAGTAGGTTGTATTTATTTCAGATTAAAAGGAGGGTTTTTGTTCATGAAAACCACCTTTAACATAGGCCAAACTGATTAAAACCACCTTTTAAAGTTTTTTTTACAGAGAGAACCAATCTTATAAGTGGACTTAGCTTTCAATCAACCACTCTAGGGCGATTTCTGTTCAACTTTTACCCGAAATACCGAAAATACCCTCCTCCCTTCTCCCTCCTCACCCACCTTCACTCCTCCCTACTCCCTCACCTCCGCCCTCGTCCTCCTCCGTGCCACGGTTGAGACAGGGAGGAGGGAGGAGAGTGAGATTGGAAGAAAGAGAGAGGAAGGAGGGTGGATGGAAGAGCAAGGAGGAAAGTGAAAGTGGAATGGAGAAGGGAGAGGAGGGAGAAGATGTGGAGGAGAGAAGAGGGTAGATGGAGCAGGAAGGAGCATAGGTAGAGGAGGTGGAGGACAGAGATGGGACGGAGGAGGAGGAGAAGGGCGGAGGTGAGTCGGATGAGGAGGGAGAAGGGAGAATAGAAGAGGTTACATTGGGCATTTCAAGTAAAAGTTGAACATAAATTGCTCTCAAGTGGTTTGATTGAAAATTAAACACGCTTATTAGGTGGTTTCTGTATAAAAAACCTTTAAAGGTGGTTTCAATCGATTTAACCTATTTTAAAGGTGGTTTCCTTAAATAGTTTTTTTTTTAAAAACCTAATGGGAGGGAAGGAGTGAAATTTCATCAGGTTTAAAATGTAGCAACTCAAAGCATAAGAAATGCATGTTGCCTCCCTCGCTCATTTGCTTCATTTGAGCAATTATCTTAAAACAATGGTTTGAATTTGATTTGATCCATTGGTAATTTAGACAGATGAAATACAAATAACTTGATTATTAAGTGGATCGAATGTGTGTTATGCATCTTGAGCAGATAAATAAACAAATTGGATGTCTTCAGCATATTCGCATAGATCCGAAACTAACCCAATCAATACGTTTTCTACTAGGCTCGTTTGCTAACTGCTAACCCACTCTTTTATATTTTTTAAATCTTCGTATCAAATAAATTTGTGCTCCTAAAAGCTAGTCGTTTGCCCTTTAATATACTTGTTGGTTTTTTTAATCGAAAGAAGAATTCCAACTTCCTATTTGTTTCAGTTGGTTTCTACTTCAGATCTATAATTGAAGTTGAATTGTAAAGCCATCATCATAAAGAACTTTGAATAGCCATGACTAACATTTTCCTTGAGTATCATAACCATTTGACAACATGTCAGTTTCTTTTGTACTGTCAAGGTTCAGACAACAATGGAATTAGGGAGTGATAAGAGAAGTTCTCTTTAAAGTTCTATGGCTATCAAACTGGTAGAAATTCAAAATGTGCTACAATACAGTGATAGAATGGTCTATAAGTGGTACCTTTTTTATATTGGGAAACTTGTAGATAGACATGGCACCATGCTTCTGAGAAATCATTCATTCAAAGGTTGGAATGAATGAATGAATTCTTGATGAATTAATGCTGATTTCTTAAAAACAGCTTCAAGAAAAAAGGAAAAAACTTCTCGAAATAGAGAATTTCGCAACAGATTCCATATCGGCTAGCTGTCTCTAATTAAACCTTGTGGAGTCACCAGGATCCAATGTTTCCTGTTGTGTTTAACAAGAGCTAGGATTCGTAAAGTTGACCCCAAAATATGGATAAAGGTTTTTTTTAAACGTTCATTTGTATTATCATTCTAAAGTCCTTAACCGTTACACCACAACTCTGAAGTTAAGGTGAGAGTTGAGGATTATATTTTTATATTTTAACATAACCCCGCAGGTTGAGTGCCCTTTTTATGGGCTGAAACCTGAGCTCACGCAGCAATATAAGTTTAGAAAAATCCACTTGGCCCATGGGATTTGAAGCTGCATTGCTCTGATACCATCTCAAAGTCCCTAATCATTAAACTAAACTCAAAAGTTATGGTGATGGTTGAGCGTTATATTTTTATATTCTAACATGTCCCCACAGGTTCAGCGTCTTTTATGAGCCAAAACAAAAGGGCCAAAACCTGGACTCACATAGTGGCGTTAATTTTTAGAAAATCTATTTTGAATTTGTGGCCGGTGGGATTTGAGCCCGGGTTGCTCTGATACCATCTTAAAGTCCTTAACCATTACACCAAAACTCCAAAGTTATGGTGAGGGTTGAGGGTTATATTTTTATATTCTAACAATCATCTTCTAAGAAATTTTATACATTGAAACATGCAGAATTGTTGATATTATATCATAAAGTTAAATATCTTTATGCAGATGAAAGTAGGTATATCTGAACAAGAACTAGAAAGGAGAGCTAAGGGAAATACCTGGTTAAAAGGTGCAGAAATTTCACTTCCTAATTATTGACGCTCGGGTTAAGGTAGAAAATCCATGTCTTTCGAACAGAAGAGGCGCTTCTTTCTCTACCAGCTGTTCTGAGCACATTTTAGTATATCATAAAACACTCTAAGCCTCCCCATCTGATTCTTCTGTCCGTTATCCAAAGTCTCCTTTATGACTCTTTCTTCCAATTCTTCCTCTCCTTCAAAGGTTAGATATTTGTATCACATTTTATTTTCGAGGGCTCTCCAGGATATTTCGTTCCTATGATACTTGTTCTACCGGGTCTGTCCATCCAAAGCACATTTTAACACTAGCACTCTCCCTCATATCAGCTTTTCTAAATCTTGCAATAGATCTTTGGTAAAAATATTTCTGGAAGCACACCATTGACTACTTTTGCCTGCTTCTATTCTTGTTTCTGATGATCGATTTCAAACTACTACTGTTCACATGGTCCTCCACAACATGCCTTGTAGTCACGTCAGTTTCTTGGTGATTATATGCTTCCATACATGAGCTAATTGCGTGCACAAGATCATGAATTGCTTCTAGCTTGTGATCTAAAATTCCTCCAGAAGATTCCGAACTTCCATGTGCAATCTCTACAAAAACCAACATCATTTCTAGCACTTAAAAGTGACCCTCTCATCTCTTCTTTACTCAATCTCTTCATGACAATATAATGTTCTTGATGAACTTATCATGCGGGAACTTTTGATGGTAACCAGAAGAATGTATGACGAGAGCACAAACGGACATACAGAACTAGATAGCCATAATTAACCCCCTCAAAGATATCATGCATGCTTATTTTACCACCACATCCAGACAAATAAAACGGGAAGAAGAAATTGAAGTGGAAAGGACTCAAAATGAAGTTGAAAGTCAAACTCTCAAATACAGAACCAAGAAATGTCCGAAACAAACTTAGACTGACAAAATGAAAGTACGAGGCATCAAGTGAAACTATGGAAAATCAGATTTAATAAAGGAGGAATCTACATCCGGAAAGGCTTGAGCTGAAACTTTGAAAACTGCATCAAAAGCAAAGAATACGAAGCAAATACATGTGAGGAGATTTATGACTGGGATAGTTTGAAATAGGGACAAGTAAAGAGAGGAGGAAGGAAACTATGGATGCTCTTGACTATGAGGCAACAGGATGTGTTGAATTGAGTGAAATACAGGCACAATTCAAGACTAAGTACAACATACAATTCTTGCATTGTGTAATTTAAGCATACCTTGATTCACAATGCCATAATAGTATGTTGTTCTAAAATATTTGTCACCTCAAGCTATTCCAGTCATAAGTCTCCATGTATAAGCTTTTGCCTCCTTGCCTTTTAATGCATTGTTCAAAGTTTTAGCTGAATCAAAACTAAGAAGCAGAGGATCCGCGGGTTTGCTAAGACAGGACACTGCTTTCCATAAACGGCAGATAATAACTTGAATACTTAAATTGATTAGTAGGGTTGAGGATTCATCAGTTATCCATTTTACAGTAGACTTGCCCATGATATGAAATAGAGGAGATCAAAGTTGGTTGAGAAGGGTTACTTCTAACAGGGAGTCAAGCTCGGGCTTATGAGAGGCCAATCTGAACTGTGTGCTAATACTGCAGCACTGTTATAGATTGGATTTTAGGATTTGCTTTCCTAGAATCTCATTGAACCAATTACCAAATTAGAAATTCCAAGATATTTAAACAAAGCTAGGGATTTGTTTTTTTATGGAGATTCATTATCCTATATTTTTAGGATTTGAATCAAAGAGCCCCTTAAGGAAAACTTGGTGAGTAACGACACTGTTGAATTCACAAGAAAGTCAAGGAATTCAGAACTGAGTAAAGATGTCAAGTTGGGAGTCCATAGATTGGACATTACCTGAACATACAATCATACTTCGATTTAGAGTGTCAGTCCAGACAGGTGACATTATACTTTTAGACTTTTAGTTAAACTTAATGGACATGCATTTTTCATGCGTGTTACTTTACATTAAACCTGAATACATGATGAGATGTATAATATGCCACACACACAGTTAAACATGTTCTTTCAGTCAACAATTTTGTGTCTGCTCTTAATAATAGTTTCGGTGAGAAATTGTAAATGGAATTCAAGACAACAAAGTGTAAATATGCAAAATTAAATAGCAAATATCCTGCAGTGAAGTCAAAAGCATAGGCAAATTCCAGAAGTATATAGCATACCTTACTGCAGATATCCCTCGGCAATTTGGAAAAAAATTTCCTAAGTTGCTGACCTAAACTCTGCCTCATCATCTCAATTTAGAAAGCATGCTTCTTTTTCTCTTAAAAAGGCAAAGAGCATGAGTAAGGCAACAATATAAAAAAAAATATAACAAAAGAATTGGGAAACGGAGGGAGAACCTTTTGTACATGAAATCGTGAAAGTTCATGCTCCTCTTTATGCAACAGAATTAGTTCACCATGAAGATAATCAAATTGAAGCTTGGAAATGCAACTACTGTGCACCACTTGTATAAGTTCTGGCTCACCTGAATCAGATAAGGAAATGACATCATGTTACTAAGGGCATGACACTTTTTCTCCCAAAAAAAAAAAAAAATCATTCCCAATCTCTGCTATTTTGGCAACTGCAAGCAGTCAATAGCTTCTTCTTGCATGTTTGTGTTTTGAGCCAAACTAATTTGAATCAGGTTATCCCCATCTCTATCTGGCGTTATGGAAGGACTCCCATGATTATCCATCGACCCCTCAGGTACATTAGCTACTGAGACCTTCATCTCTGTGGATGCATCGACATCTAATAAAAACAGCCACATAGAGCCTCTTAAAGTTCAACATAAAGCATACATGACAGAAATAAAATCAGTTACTACAACACATTGAGATTTTCATAAATAATTTCATCCGAAATTTTCTGGGGTCAGATATACAAGTTACTATTCCCCCCGCATCCAACTCTTATGCCCATTAACAATCACCAATTCCGCATGCTATTTCCAAAAAATTTCCTCATTCCAAGCAATATAAATAGAGCAATGACTGCAGAAATTGCAAAAATGAAAGAAAATGTGTGATAATAAGAAAGAAAGTAAAAAGTATATACAATCAGGAAGTCATTGATGATTCGGTTCAAAAGAGAATCCCAAAATAGGAGGGAAAAAAGGGATAAAAAAGAGGGACGGTGCCATATAATTGACAAAACGGGAAAAAAAACGCTTAACTTTAACTATCATCATATGATTAAGATTAAAGGAAACCCTAATCACTTGATATGCATTTATAGAGCATCATCACACAGAAGCGCCAGGTAATTTTCAACATAAACAATTAAAGTTTGAGTTAAAAAAAAACTAATTTCCCAACAAGACTTGCAAGATTTGCTGACTGGCCCCCAATTAAAGGTCATTGTGATTTTTTCTTTTCAGTGTTTACTTACTCGAAAAAGATTGCTGGCCAAACCCCGCACGGTGAAAAATCAACACTCTATATCAATTTCATCCTAGAATCACAAATAAAACAAAAATAAGCACTAAAAAATAACGTAAACTAAACTATCATCTTCCTATTAAGAGTTCCGAAACAAACCCTAACCAATTGAACCCATTTGGGTAATAGCTGCAGTAATTTAAATATAAATAGTGTCAGACTATTTATGTTCATCCTAAGATCACAGAAAGAAGTATAAACGAAACCAATAATTTAAAAAACTACGAAATAAATACTGAATCATTACACAAACTCCAGGAAAGTTTTCAACAAAAAAGAATGGAAATTAAAGTTTTGACCTTCGAAAGGTACCTGCGTGATTTCATCGCTAAAAAGAGAGATGAATTCTTTGAAGAGTAGCGAAAATTTGAGAGTCTGAAACCCTACATTAGGGTTTCATCTATTTATCTTTTTTATTGTTTTTAATTTAAAGAAATGTTAAGAAAATCACCGAACTGAGAAATGAGAATCGACCCCGTGCTTTTAAAAGTGAGGTGATTTCTAATGACTATTATTCCCCTGTCAGTTGAGATAGCTCATTTCCGACGCTATGCACATTTTGAGCCTGCGCTCTACCTCTATCTCTGCAGAGTTTACATATTTACCATAATATCCTCGCCAACTTTATTTTATTTTATTTCAGAATATAAAACGAGTGATCTGAGATGGCCCCCGAGCGTTATTATGTAAATTTTTAGACTTTCCAGACGTTTGTAGATTTTGTATAACTATTGTAATAACCTCGCTCATTTCAGAGCATGAAAAGAGTGATCGACATGTTTTTATATTTGGAAAGTTTGTATCAAGGCCCCAAATTTGAAAACTTGATGTGCTCCAGCCCCTTTTACTTTTCCCTATGTGCTTCAACCTCCTAAATTTTGAAAAAAATGTGCCCCAGCCCTTCCAGCTCATGATTAGCACAAATATTATGTGTATTTCACTCAAAAATTCAAATTTACCCCTCTCTGCCCATTCAAAATCATCATTCTTCTCTCCTCCTCTTTTTCCTCCTTCAGATCCAAACCGATCTTGATCCACGCCGCCTTCTCCCCTCTCTTGATCTCCCCTCTTTCTACGACATCGAATCGCGATGTCATCATCAGATCCGCCGCCAGAAAGAGCTCGGCGAGAAGAAGGACCATTGTCTCTCCTCCATTAAAATACCCCATTCTTCTTCCTCCTTTGTCCTCTTCTCAAATGCCGAGTGCCACCACCCTTGACTATCTAATCCAAATTCTCACATGCTGCAATCACTCCTCCCCCGCCGCCACCCTCGACAACTCGATCCAAATTCTCGTCCGGATCTAAATCTAGATCCACCTCCAGCACCGCCAATACCTTCTCCGTTGATCCCCTCCT
>JBAKGM010000200.1:855153-877367 GCA_037177215.1 Asparagus racemosus | reverse complement strand
TGCCCGGGCCTGGCCTTGGGCCCAGTTGGACAGCCCTACTAATAAGTCTTTAAATCCGTGCGATGCATGGATGAGTATGTATGGTTATGTTATCCTTATCTTTTGTGTATTTTCTAATTTATATAACTCTCCTTTTCACGTCAGTTGTCTTTTTTTTAAAGGTAAGCATAGTAATGTATTTACATTTTTCAATTAAGATTTGAGAAAATATCAAACCATAAAATAAGACAAACACGTCCTAGGAGAGTGATTGGTTTTTACTTATGAGTGAGAGAGAGAGAGAGAGAGAGAGAGAGAGAGAGAGAATAGCGTGCAGAGCTCCAATACACTTCCTCAAACTCGCTAGCAAACCTACTACATTCTCATCCCCCCAATAAAAAGACCCTAAGCAAAGAAGACGAATATAATCACATTGGGAAAGATCAAAATATCCACATACTTGGATTTTAAACTATTAAATTTTGAGAAAAAAATTCAAAAAATATTTTAAAAAAGGCTAACATACATTTTTGCATTGCTTTTCAAGACTAATCGCCCTAACTAAAAACCAAAACAATGAGTAATATTTGCAGATTACTTTGAAATTAATGCTTCAAATCGTTGGAAGTACTCCCTTTAAGTCTTTCATTATTTGAACTCTTTCCCTACAAAGGCTACAATCATTGAAAATGATATTAGGTCCGCGATTTCTGAAATTATATTGAAATTTATCCATGATTTCTCTAAAAGTGAGTTTATACAAATACCATTGGGTGACGTACACGTGGTAGCAGCCCATCGACTGCATTAGCAATTTAGATAAGGCCTAATATAACTGAACTACACTTGCATTTGTACTTTCTTAAAATATATTGTGTTTTTTAAATGTGCTCACCAGGTACTTGTAGCCCAATTGGTTAAATGATTTTGTTAAATCATTTATGTTCAATTCCTGGCAAGTGTATAACTTTTTTCCCTCCAAAAACATTAAATAGAAAATATTTATGATATATCAATAATTTCATCAATCATTCATTTGATTATACTAATAATTTTAATGATCCATTGTTATTCGTCTCGTAGACACTATAAGCAATTTGTTTATTGCTTGCTTCTTCTTCCGAATACTTTTTCTTTTATCTTGCACGTATTTCTATTCTGTTTTGAATATGTTTCGAGTTTGAAAACATTTGAGTTCTTCGGAGTTGAGATTGTTGTAGGGCTTCTTTGATTCTTCCAGTGGCAGTTGAAAATACAACGAGACTTACATCCCGATGACCCTCCAATGCTTAAGTAACTTGGAGAATAATGTGGAAATCTAAATTAAAAGTAGTAGCTATTGATTTATCTATTTTATAGTTATGATTAATTCTAAATTTAACACTGACAATACCCTCCTAAATTACACTCTTCTAATCTACACTCAAAAATAAATTAAGACCACCCATTATACAAATTAAGGGTTGTGACATAGTAGTGGTCTCTCTACTAGTTTCTGAAATGGAGAGAATTTGAATACTGCTTTGCTTCACTTGAAAACATGGCCAAGAAAGGGATATTAAAATTTGAAATTAAAATGTTTATATTTTATCAATTTTCTTTAAAAAACATTCACATACCATGTTAGATGTTAGAATATTTCTGCCAAAATAGAGTGATTTTAATAGTATATTCTTCGCCAATTCTAATTGAAATGGGGGATTTACTGTCAAGTCTTAAAGATTAATTGCAATGAATAATGTGTGATCAATTAAATGTAAACAAGAGAGTTTAATTTTTGTATACTTAACAGAAAACCACGTATGAATTTATTGTCCAACTTGATTATTATTCTTAAAATATAATAAAAAACTAAAGCGTCTGTGTTTACTTAGCCTGTTTGATATTTGTTATGATAATATACTTGCAGAAAGAAGCAAAACTCTTTATTGATAAGAAAATCTCTATAACTTCCTCCATAAACATGTTTCAGTCTTTATTCATAGTCTAACTTCATAATACGAATAAGATACAAACTTCTTAAACTCAATCTCCTAAAACAGACCTCTAAATTATTATATCCAACTACATGAAATTACATAAAGAATCAAATACACAAATCTAACATAGATCACACTGCATTTAGCATTTGTTTCAAAGAAAATAATGAAACACGCCTCAAATCAATTACTTTTATTCCTCACAATGTCTCCAGCTAAAAGGAATCATGCAATTTTATTTTTAGTTCCTGATTGAGTTGTATACACATGGGCGCAGGCCCATTGATTGCATTAGCAATTTAGATAAGGCCCAGTGCATCTAAACCACTGTCGCGTTTATAGGTTTTATTGTTTTTGGTTTTAAAGTGTACACAAAACACCTATAGCTTAATTGGTAAAATGATGTGTCATATCATCTAGGTTTGACTTTTGGTAGGTGCATACAATTTTTTCCCTTTTTTTTTAATGAAAAAACACGGAAAATTTGTGTCAAGGCTCTAAATTTAAAAACTTGATGTGCCCCAACCATCCTACTTTTCCCTATGTGCTTCAGCCCCAAATTTTGCAAAAATGTGTCCCAGCTCCTCCAGCTCATGATTAGCCCAAACATTGTATGTATTTCACCCAAAAATTCAAATTTACCCCTCTCCACCCACTCAAAATCACCATTCTTCTCTCCTCCTCCTCCTCCTTTAGATTCAAACTGATCTCGATCCACGCCGACTTCTCCCCTCTCTCAACCTCCCCTCTTTCTACGCCTTCGAATCGCTATGTCATCGTCCGATCCACCACTGGAGAGAGCTCCGGCGAGAAGAAGGATCATTGTCTCTCCTATATTAAAAAACCCCCTTCTTCTTCCTCCTCTTCCTCCTCTGTCCTCTTCTCAAAAGCCAAACGATGCCACCCTTGACTATTCGATCCAAATTCTCACCTGCTACAATCACTCCTCCCCGGTCGTCACCCTCGACTACCCGATCCAAATTCTCGTCCGGATCTAAATCTAGATCCACCTCCAGTACTATCAATACCTCCTCCGTTGATCCCCTCCTCCCTGTCCACCACCACTGACCTCAAAATGTGTCCTCTATAAGTTCGACTCCAATGGTGACGACAATATCTCCTCCTCCGAGCTCGGCGCTATCTTCTCCTCCATTGACCACACTCTCTCTACCTCTAAACTCTCATGCGTGATGGCAAAGACCAACTATGATAGTGAGGTATTCATGGACAATGATGGTTGCTCACTACTAATTTGATGAAATGACTCATAAAACTTTCATTTCATAGGACACTATGATTGTGGTTAATGAGCAAGAACATGATAGAACAAAGACAGCTGAGGTCTTTCGATGTTAATGGGCTCTTTGTTCACTTATGTTTTAAGGGGTTGACTCACTCGTAATTGAATCTTAAATAACCTGATCATTCACAAGCTTCTTGAGAAATGTTATATGCGTTAAATAACCCGATCTTTCAATGTGTTTTACTCTGTTATATATTAAATTTAGTAGATGTATATATGTAGGTTTATAGCGTAACTGACAAATTTATATGGAACAGCTAAAGGTTAACAGTTAATCAGGTATAATTCACATGTACTATGTATAACTTAACATTCAAAAGAATAAAGATAATAGTTGCTCAATTATACTTATATAGAACAATTAAATGTTAACAGATATTTAGCTATAGTTTACATGTACTAGGTAAAACTTAACAGTTAATTAGCTAAACTTAACATTTAAAAGAAAAAAAGTTAATATGTACTCCATTGTACTTAACATGGAATAGGTAAGCATTAACAATTAACTAGCTATAGTTCAC
The DNA here is from genome assembly GCA_037177215.1 of Asparagus racemosus. NCBI lineage: Eukaryota > Viridiplantae > Streptophyta > Magnoliopsida > Asparagales > Asparagaceae > Asparagus > Asparagus racemosus. The sequence continues at coordinate 873,585 of JBAKGM010000200.1, read as the reverse complement.
GTGTGTCAGGTAAAACTTAATAATTAATCTACTAAATATTTATATATGGTGGAGACCGACTACAACAGCGATGTATTCATGGACCATGACGGTTGCTCATCACTTATTTTATGAAATCTCTCACAAAACTTTCATTCATATAATACTATGATTGTGGTTAATGGGTAAAAACATGAAAGAACAAAAGTGTCTAAGCTCTTTCGATGTTAATAGGCTCTTTGATCACTCATATCTTAAGGGGTGGACTCACTTGTAATTGGATCTTAAATAGCCCGATCATTCAGAAGTTTCTTGAGATTGAGAAAAGCTATATGGATTTGTTGGAGCTAGAATTTATATAAAAGTTTCTTGCAACATTAGAACCAAAAAAAGTAAATAAAGAAAGTTAAAATTTAACAATTTAAGAGTTAAGGAACCTTAATAGATACTACGTGAGTTTTAATAGACATATATTAACAATTAATTAATATTTTACATTATATAGTCTTATTCTATTTCTCCCCTTCCTTTTAGTACTAATTGGTGGCAATATCCCAATATCATTTATAGCTTATAGTTAATCAACTATAGCTATTAGGTAAAACATAACAGTTAATGTGCAAAACTTAACATTTAAAAGAATAAATATAATAGTTGTTCAATTATAGTTATATGGAACAACTAAACATTAATAGTTAATCAGCTATAGTTCACATGTACTAGGTAAAACTTAACAGTTAATTAATAAAACTTAATAGTTAAAAGAAAAAAATTAACACTTACTCCACTATACTTAATATGGAACAGGTAAATGTTAACAGTTAATTAGCTATAGTCTTCGGTAAAGTAGATACAATTGCATTTCACTCCAGGAACATCTCGGCTAGATATACACGATTACACGTAGACTGGTTGCTTCCAATGAACAAAGTATAATCACCCAAGCTCCTCAACTCAATTCATGCAAGTACGCCGACATCCCATTGAAACACTCTAAACTCTTCAGTGTAGTATTGATTTTCAGCATCGTCGGGAACTTTCAGTCTCCATATCTGTAGGAAACTTCCCCGTGGTGGTAATAACAAGTATTTATTATGTAAAAAATAATTTCTACTTTCTGCGCCATTTAAGAAAAGTGATGGCTTGGAGACCATGCCACTGTTGCATTCGGGGTCCCATGTGTGAACTAGTCCAAACTCATCCACTACATAAAAGTTTTTATTGTGATATATGGCATCGTAAAACAGAGGGTGTTCGTTAAACGTAGTGTAATCAGTTGAGAGTGGAACATTGGACCATGATCGATCTCCGATTCGAGCAAAGTACAATTCTAAACGGATTACGAGCATGACCGCACAGTCCTTTTCTATGGGTCTTGAAGACAAGATGAATTTTTCGTAAATTTCTTTGGGCGAGGAGTTTGGGGGGAACTCCAGTATAGTGGAGACTAGAGAGAGTTGGATTTAGGATTGAGTGATGGGATTGTGCAATTTTATCTCTAATCGAACGTTGACGGTGGCTAACTAGCCGTCGGTGGAGCCCATGCTGAGTCGAAGGTGGATTGGAGGATCACCCGAAAGGAAGGAGGAAGGAGGATGAGGGGGAGAGGATTAGCAGGGAGAAGGAGAAGAGGATGAGGAAGGAGGAGGAGGAGAGGTATTGATTTTGAGTGGGTGGAGAGGGGTAAGATTGGGTTTTTAGGTCAAATATGGGCTAATCATGAGCTGAAGGGGCTGGGGTACATTTTTTTCAAAATTTGGGGGTTGAAGAACATAGCGAAAAGTAGGAGGGGCTGTGGCACATTGACTTTTCAAATTTGAGGCCTTGACAAAATTTTTCCTTTATATTTTTACAGCTAATATTTGTGGAATATTCTATTTCAATGAAAATTTTAAATTATTACCCTACTTCTTATTCACTCAGACAAAACTATAGAATTCTATTATGTTCACTCTATTTTCTTATTTTTCATTTATATTGCTTAATAATTACCAACAATGGAAGTCACTAGAAACGTAATGTGGAGACAATGGATGGGTAAAACTATTGTCACTCTATTTTCTCCTTTTAAAAATAATTTATTTGCAAACGAACACTGTATTGCAATAATGCACTTGCATACCTGGAATGCACTTTCGCATTAACAAAAATAATTTATTTTCGCACTTTTAGATGAACTGTTAGTTTCGTTTGTTATATTAAAAAGCCAAACATGAGTTTGCGAAACTTTGCGGAACAAAAAAGTTTGCAATACGCAGGCAGGTCTCACCACACAAATCGCTAATACAATTTTCATAATACCTGGTGGGACCCACAAATAGTTGATTTTGCCTTAGGAGTAATAAGATACTTAACCGAAAGCTTGACCACATGTACTTTGAAACCTACATAGTTCTATACATTTTCATACACCCAAAAATACAATGCTGATTTATATAGAATAAAGTGGATACCTACACAGTATTAAGTGTATAGTTGCATGCCAGGATGTATATTATACAGTACATAGTTACATTTTATAGGGTGCATAGCCAATTATTTGTAGTTATACATGTAAAAAGGAGCTGGATTATTTGAAGTTTCATACTTTGAAGTTAAAACTTTTCTAACTTTGACTTTGATATCTCAGAGATTTTTCCTCAACACTTGATGCTCCAAAGTTTACACATTTTTCTTTAATATACCATCCTGTATGAGGCCTTAGAATTTAAGGGACTTATGAGTAATTTCAAAGGTTTGAATGACTAATGTAGAACCATTGAAGATTTGAGGGACCAATACTAAATAGCCCTAAATCTTATGCGAATATTTGGATTTGTATAGATAAACTATTTACAAATCTTCAGAATTATGTATTGAAATTTTATAAATAGTTTAAATTAACTTTAGGTTGTAGAATAATATACTTTTTTAACTTGAAGAATTTAGTCTGACATTTTGATGGAGATTTACTATTAAATAATTAGTTTCTCCTTTTATCCAACAAAATACTATTTATTGTCAAAAGAAATACTCTAAGACTTCAAAGTGAAAAGGTAGATAACTCTTGTGCACCAAAATGAAAATAAGCCATCAAATAATTGAAAGGGTTTTTTTCTATATTAATATCTTAAATCTTTAATAAATTGGTCTAAGTCCTCCAGATCATTTAAATTGCTATAGGTCCCCCTTTTCTTAAGCTATTTTAAAATTGGTCCCTCAAATAAGGGAAACTGATATTGCGTCCTTCGATACTTAAGTCATTCCAAAATCAGTTCTTCAAATAAAAAGTAGAATTAATATTTATAGTGATCTATTTCAAACAACTTATGAGAATTCAGGGGATTAAATGGGAATTTCAATACGCAACAACTTTGAAGAAGCTGCGTGCAACGCACATGCTCCTCAATGTATATAAAAAACTAGAGTTATTAAATAATATGAGAACTTTTACTCACCACATTCTTAAATAGTACACCGCCTTAAATTAACCCAGTCTTTTCCTAACATTATAAACTAATTAATTAATTAAGTTTATTTTTTAGAAATTAATTAATTACTTAATTACAATAGTATTCTAATTTCTAGCTTATCTCTATGAGATAATATCCTTAGAAATACATTCGGGTCTTCACAAGTGATACAAATATTATTATTTAGATTAATTAGCTATAAGTTTATATTCATCACCATTAAATTTGTTTACTATCACTTATCACCTAGTAATGCATTTTATTATTTTTAAGTATAATTATCTACTACTTAATTAATAGTTTTCTAAATTTTAATATTCATCCCACCTCGTGTTATGTATATTTTTATCCTATTTCACCCAAACATGTTAATTGCCCTCTAGCATCGGCTATATTTTCCTTTTTATACTCTATTGCCATACATAAACTTCTTTAATTTTGTGCAACAAAAATATGGACCGGACACTTGTAGTTCTACGGAATAATTTATTGAGACAATTTTGTCCATGAATTTTAACTTAATTGCATGTGGACATTCTTTTCATGCTTCAGAGTTAGTCTTCTTCCTAACTTTTGCTTCCTTTGTCATTAGCAACAATACACTTGCACGCATACACATCAATATACTTACACACATATACAAGAAACCATCTAATGTCTGGTACTAACTATAACTATAGATATCTCATGCACACTCATAAGAAAGACATCTGATAAATAGGAAATCTAGACTAGATCAAGCTTATTAAAAGTACAGAGGCAAATTCCTTTTTAATTATTTTAAAAACCAAGAAATTTAACTCTACACGCAACTTTTAACATTAGACACATCCACTATTTTTGTCCTTTCTAAGTGCATCGTGTCACTTATTAATCACACGTTGATCAACATAATATAAGTTTAATGGAAAATTCTAATATAATATTGATGGGATATCGAAGCAAAATGCGTATGAAATTTTGGATTAAAGTTTTAGAAAAATATATCAAGGATACCAAAGTGAAATAAGCGACCAAATAACCATAATTGATTTTTCCTATAATAGTCCCTGAAATCATTCATCTTTTGAAATTAATCCTTCAAATCATCATATTTTCCACCATCAAAATTTCCACAGGGCACGTGCAAAGCACGTGCTTCCTTACTAGTGTTAAAAAAAGCCCATTGCTCCCGTCATAAATAAACTCAGTTTTTAATATAAGAGACCGGTTCTTCTTACACCGGTTATTGATACGGAGATACAAGCAACATAGGCCTGAAGTTCCAACTTGGATTCAAGGCCCACCAAAATGGAGCCCGAATGGTGAATTTGATGGGCCTTATTAAAGCCGGAAATAGCTATCTGAGTTTTCGTTTTCTCAACCCTTCATCGTTACCACATATATACGATGATAATTTGTGCTACACCTATAGTGAATTTGTATAGCATTTTTACGAGAGGAGGGGAGGAGCTGGGAAGATTACAATATTAATTATATTAAAATTGTATCTATTTATATTTTTTGCTAAGTGATAGTAAAGATTGAGAGGGTTTAAAAGTAACAATTTTTCTCCTTTTATTTTTACTCTCAAAGTGGACAGATTTGGAGCGGTAGATTTTAAGCGAATCACTTAATTCTCTTCCTACTTTCTACTCTAAACAAACAGAAATGAGTTCCCTCACTCTTCCTTCCTCTCCATCCCCTAGTTTTCTATCCACACATAATTAGTTCCATCACACTATCTTCCTCTCCTTTCCCTCCTCTTGGCAGTGGTGGAGCTACATAGTATCTAGTGAATCGTGATGTCACAAAACATCACTAGATTTTCTATTTTATGCACACTTTTGTATATTTTTATTTGTATTTACTATTTAGAACACCACCAAAATTAAGAAAGGACACACTGAAATAAATTTGTAAAATTAACAATTTATATTTGAAATATACCCATGATAAGTTATATCGTGACATCGCTAGCATAAGATCATGACTATGCCACAACCTCCTAGTTTTAGTTCAATCATCGCTCTCCCCCATCCTCTTCTCTATCCAAACCTATTGTAAGATTGCATTGTATATAGTCTTTACTGGCTAAGAAAATAAAATTATTGTAAGATTTTCACTCTAATGTTCTTTAAATTATGTGCGTGTGTGTATTAGGATTAACTCTTAACTCAAATTTTGTGTGTGACAAAAGCACAAGACAAAGTTGTTTTCATATATTGCTTGAACTAATAATCGTCTTAGTATGAAGCACTATCTCGTATATCTAGGATTGGATTCTCCCAACATATCAGATGTATACATGTTGTTAAAGATTTTCAGATAATGTGAAACTATATTGTATTTTTAATGAATAAATAACGGTTTCGCTTAAATTTTGTATGTAAAATTTTACATGATAGTCCATTCTGAAATTCAGCCAGATTTTTATGTTTTACAGTTCTTCGCAGAAAGTTAGTAAGATATTCTCTCCATCTTAGGTCGTATTGTTTTAAGAAACCCTTCACGAAATAAGTTTAACAAAAAATCTTTTTACACACGACACTTAAATGAATGCAATGTTTTTTAGGATAAGTTCGTTCCTCGTGCATTTCAACAGACATTTTGTACTTGGGTATTGTATTTTTTTTGCTCTTTCATTCTCGATCTCCCTAATCTGAACGAGGAAGAGAAAAAGAAATCGAAGTTTCAAAGGTTTTTTCTTAAAAGTTTCTCTTTTGTAAAATTGCAAAAAATTTACTTGAAGAAGAATTCGAAGAAATTACTGTGTGCGGCGCCGTAAGTGCAAAAGTCCACATACACATACGAATAACAATAAAATAACTATCAATTTCATTAACCATCACAGAAAGTACGAGCTTTACTGGTTAAAAGCGATTTTCAAAAACAATTAATTAATATATTATTATGAGGTAGTTAATTAATTATTATTTAAATGTTGAACCGGAACCCAGGAATGGGCACCACCAACCCGATATCTCTCTCCTCTCAGGCGTAGGCAGGAGTGGGTTGGTGACCGACGTTGACCGCATCCCCACCCATTCACACGCACACACACACACTCTCTCTCCGCTCCTTTTATAAACCAAACAACCCTCCCTTCGTCTCTCTCATTCCCCCATTCGATTTCACCCCCTCCTTCATTAAAAAAAAAAAAGAAAAAAATCCCATAACAATGGCGTCGGAGGGAATTCTTTTGGGAATGGGAAACCCCCTCCTCGACATCTCTGCCGTCGTCGACCAGGATTTCCTCAACAAGTAACCCCCCCTCCTCTCTCTCTCTAGATCTCCTTCTCTAATGCTTTCGTTCTCGCTGAAGCCATTGATTTCTGAATGTCTTTTCTCAGATCTACACGAGTTTACTGTTAGGTTAGCCGTAGATCTCGTTCTCACGCCTTTGTTTTTTTTTTTTTTTTGGTGGTTGTGATCTCGAGCGATTTTGGAATTTAGCTGTAGATCTCGTTCTCTTATCGAGTTTTGGTGGTAGATGATAGATCTCAGTTCGTAGCGCGTAGATCAGACTTGCTAATGTTGATGCGAGTAGTTTGTTAGGTTTTAGGTCATGTTTTGGACTGCGGACACAAAGATCTGATTTTATTAGAAGAAACCCTTTTTTTTTTTGGGATTGATGGAGATCTGCATGTCTCTTTTGGGATTCATGGAGGATCTAACTCAATGATAGGGTAGACTGATCGGACGAGTCTTTATATTTGCATAGTTCCTCCTATAATCTGCTGTTTGTTTGCCGATCGCTAATTGTCAAGTTTGTCAGATGATCATATATTTGCTCTGTGATCTCAAGGATGCAGGTCAATCGTATGTGTTAGTTATACTTCTTGATTATTCTAGGACCAAGATACATGGGAGCATAGTTTGGAAAACGACATACATTATTTCTTCTATTTGTAGTTGATGGGGTCGCTACTTATTTTGTTTGCAAACTGCGTTCGTGAATTCTTATAAATTACAGTTCATTCTTATTTCAAACTTGCTGATCTTTTTTACTAGATTTATGACCTGTTTGGGGTTTAGAGAATGGAATTGACTCTTGAAGTTTGATGAGACTGATATATTCTTCTGTGAAAACCCCTCACTGATATGAATGAACCTAGCAGGCTTCACTTCCTCCTTTTTATGCTAAATACTTTGCATAAATGAATGTGTTGTGATTGTTATTCATCAATATGTTGCACGTTGTGTGTAAACCAAGATTTGGAGAGTAGGAATGTTAATGCATGATTGCCTAATGTATTAGATTTTAAGCTTGCCATCTGATCCATTCAAAACTTGGCGTTGCCCCTCCCTTATTAGCAGAGCACGATTTAGTCCATTCTAATACTGGCTGACAACTAAAAATATTAGGGGATCTGATGTTTGAAGTACCAAAAACTGATTTGATAGTGTTAAATTGGGGCAAAGATTAAAAAGCAATATCAACGAAGAGAAAACTTATGGTTAGATTAATTTTCCATTTACTGGCATATCCCCGTATGAAGCTCCAGAAACTCCAATATTCCCAATATTCGTACCGACAAAGGCACACGCCATGATCGAGATCAAAACTAGATCTAACCAAAAATGAAATTTGCATGTCACCCTCCCATATCATCGTATAGATATTTTCTTTTGCATAGCATACATCTTCGATCATAGCAAGGTGCAACTTGTTTTTATATGATAACTAAACATGAATATCGATTTGTATTGCTGCAGTGGCTTATTTTCTTGCTTCTTACCAGATATGACATCAAGTTGAACAATGCCATTCTCGCAGAGGACAAGCATGTGCCCATGTAAGTTTTTCAGTATCTCCCAGAAACTTTTTTTGGTTTATTCTTTTAAGTTCTGCAAGTGAAAAAAATTTGATACATCTTGTTTTCTTTTGTTTCCCTTTTCTTGAACACATATAGCATCTGCATAAGGAATCATATTGAGTATCTAACTTTATATATCCGTTCTGCACCGTTTAGCAGTTAAACGTGTATTCATACAGTTTTATATTTATGTGGAGATATGTAAGCCTGCCTATCAGTTTTACTTCAAGTTGCATGGATCATCTTGTTGTTAACAAAACGTTGACGTTTTTTTGTGCCTCCTTTTAGGTATGAAGAAATGGCTTCAAAGTACAGTGTCGAGTATATTGCTGGAGGTAAAATTTTGGTTTAAACAATCATTATGACACAAAAGCTTAATTCACTTTTAAATTATGCGCTAACATTCGGCCATATATTATGTTAATCTCTTCAGGGGCTACGCAAAATGCAATCAGGGTTGCCCAGGTATATTTAACATATGAATGTGAATATCCTATATTTTATGAAGCTTTGTCGACTTAACAGTTTTCTGATGTCATATTCAATTTTGCAGTGGATGCTTCAAACTCCTGGTGCAACTAGCTTTATGGGTTGCATTGGAAAGGACAAGTTTGGTGAAGAAATGAAGAGAGCCTCAACCGCTGCAGGTGTTAATGTAAGTTGATTTGTTGTGTTCATTCCATTTTGCTTTCATGTTGACATTTTTTTTTGCCAACTTAAGTAAAATCTACCTTGATAATCACACAGGTTCACTATCGTGAGGATGAGACTGCTGCAACTGGTACATGTGCTGTCTGTGTTGTTGGAGGTGAAAGGTAGAGATTCACCACATATCTTCTCTATCATATGTGACTACTAGTCTCCCGGGAATGTGCTGTGCACATGCGAGAGAAAGGACTGGAATATTCATTATGGAGTACAATTATCTTTTATGATTTAAAGAAAAAAATGGTTTTATTTGTTTTAGAGAGTATGGTAGGAAATTCAGCTTAAATTATTGTTCATAAAAAAAAAAAAAACAAAGATAGCACATAACGATTTAAATTTCTAGGAAGTTCAGGTTTATCAATGTTTTTATAAATTCAGGTTGCTAAGAGATTATCTACAAGCAAGATGGAATAAGGCGATAAAATTCATACAAATCCAAGCACTTGTCAAAGAAGAGATTTTTTACTAATTTGTGTTAATTTCCTATGTAACCATATTCATTTCTGGCGTGTTTCAATTTTAAGGTATTCACTTGTTGCACTTGTATGCTTGTTGTCATGATGTCTTATGAGTATTGTTCTTTGATTGATGAATAGGTCCTTGATTGCCAACTTATCTGCAGCGAATTGTTACAAGCCTGACCATTTGAAAAAACCAGAGAACTGGGAACTAGGTAATTTCTTTTCTTTTAGACCTCATTGTCAAAATCTCTTTCCAACTAATATACATATTGCGAAGTTCGTCTCCATTTGGCATATTCCAGAAGTACTTGATTGATTTACTTAACTAGGTGGTTTCAAGACCTTCAGGTTGTAAGCAGAAAGAAATAGAGATGCATATTGGCATCATGGTTTGTGCGAGGATCAATTGATATTTAATTATTGCTTTAGGTTTTAGACCCTTAGAAGGAAAAAAGAAATGGAGATGTATGAACAATGAAATTCATCATTGTTCATCTCAACTGGAAGAATGTCTTCTGTTGCATGTAAATTTGGAACTGAGATGCTCCTAACATGATGATTGCCTTTAGTTTTCTACCAGTACTTGAAGCAGCCTTCCATGTTCGTATTGCCTTTTCAATTAGATGGAAATTCACACTTTAAATTGCAGTTATTTTTAGAACTAATATTGCATGTTTTTGGTCTTAAGTTGTTTCCTAGAACTTTCACCTATCATTGAGTTAGCAATGTAGGTGAATCATGAACACATTGGCAAATTGCTCCATGTTCATTGACCTCTAGGGTCTAGCCTATTTGCCTCTCGGCCCTGGCCCAGTGTTAAAGATGGAGCAGGATGTTGAGAAGTCCTAGGTCATATTCAGGCTATAGCCTTGTCCCCAGGAAAATAAAATTGGAAAATTACTGTTTAGCTGAACTATGCAGAAAAAAGCTGCCTCACTCAGTTGCTGCACCACTTCAAAATTGCCAGCTTCACCACTTTCTTTGTGTGGATGCTAACTAAATCAGCTGCAGATGGATAACAATGCCTTTATCATTTTTGTTTAGAGATTATGGTGCAAAACAATATTTTACAATACTGGTCTTTTCTTTAATGATAAGGCCAATTGAACCCAACTAACTGTGGCCTTTGCTTCATACGATATTATCAGCTGAACATTTACAGAATCTTACTGCACATTCTAAATCTTTAATTCCGAAACTTTTATTTCATTAATACCATTACCAATAAACTAATACTTTCCTATGTTTGTTTGAAAGTTGTTTCTCCAGTCTTTTTCATGCATGTCTACCTGTTGAGTGTTGACAGCGAAGGAGCACACTTTACTCTATTTAGAATTTTGTTTTACCTTGAAACTAAACTATATTTTGGACCTAACAATTATTGTATTACCTTTCTGACAGTTGAAAAGGCAAAGTATATCTATATTGCCGGTTTCTTCCTCACGGTCTCTCCTGAATCTATCTTGCTTGTCGCTGAGCATGCAGCTGCAAACAAGAAGGTGTTCATGATGAATCTCTCTGCACCTTTCATTTGTGAGTTCTTCAAAGATGCCCAAGAGAAGGTTTTACCGTAAGTTTTTGCTTCTTCTTGCTTTTACATAAGTAGCAATTTGAAACCAGATTAGGCTTTAGATTGGGGTTGGAGTCTTAACTGTGTACATCTTCATATTATCCCCAGAATACCGGGTCCTATTAATGGCATGTTCTCTCAAAATTTGTAATTTGAAAACTCTACTTTCTCTTTGTGGGTGGGTGGATACTGATGAATGCAGGTGCATCATTAGATGAGTAGGGTTCATTTACTTGTTTATGCCGTTTATCTCTTTTTTTGCAAACTAGAAGCTATTTACCCTTTCGTGACGTACTAATAATAAACATTGATGAGGTCTTATCATTTGGTCGGAGACATTTGGAGTGCTTCCTAGTCTAATATCTGTTCTTTTAACCATACTCAGTTACTGTAGCTATATTTTTGGGAATGAAACGGAAGCACAGACCTTCGCCAAAGTCCATGGTTGGGAGGTAACATTCTTCAGAATTCTGGTATATGGCTACTGCTTTTATCATGTGAGTTTTTTGGCTGATGGAGTTGTTTGTGGTTTCTAGACTGAGAATGTTGAGGAGATTGCACTAAAGATCTCAGAATTACCCAAGGCACCAGGAGTACCCAAGAGAATTGTTGTTATCACTCAAGGTGCTGATCCTGTTGTTGTTGCCGAGGATGGGAAGGTTAGCCTCTTTCCGCATTCACTTTCAATGTTATCGCTAAAGCAAAACCATATACTGTCAAAGTATATAGTAGGGCTTCTTTCTTTTTTTTTGGGCGATAAAATGCAATATTTATTGATTGCATGGGACGTAACCATGTGCATCGTTATGGTGCTTGATTTGCTTTTCCTTCTGCTGTATTCGTGACAACAGGTGAAAACTTTTCCAGTCATTTTGTTGCCAAAGGAGAAGCTGGTTGACACAAATGGTGCAGGTACTATAATATCAATGACTGTGGATAGAACTTATGCTGCTGCTCTATTATCTTTCGGCTATTATACCTCAAATCTTTTCATTAAATTTTTTTTTGCCCTACTGAATAGGTGATGCATTTGTGGGGGGATACCTCTCTCAGTTGGTTCAGGGGAAGAGCATAGAGGACTGTGTTAGGGCTGGCTGCTATGCAGCAAATGTCATTATTCAGAGGTCCGGCTGCACTTACCCTGAGAAGCCTGATTTTCAGTGAATTTTTTGCCTCACGATACTAAATAATAAGAATGAGTGCGCATCAAAGCAAGGCTAGGTCTACATCCTTTTTCCTTAGTTTTTATGCCAGTGCTCTTTCTATTGGGTATTTCATTATTATTCTTGCTTCTCACGCGATGACGTGGTGAAGGCAACATGCTAATTTGCAGTTTGAATGTCCTGAGTAATATTTGTAACGGTGAATTTTTCTGTGAGGTTGCTTCTATTTTATGCTCTATTGTTTTCAAGGTATCCGGTTTGGTACGTTAAAAAAGTTTTTCAGGCCATTGAGAAGTAAACGCGTTTCTGATTTTCCTCTGCAAAATTAATGAAATCCTGAGCATGGCAAATCTTAATATGCCGAGGGATGTGCTCGATGTTGCCGGTTTCAGGGTATCTGACGTTAAACCTCAATCTAACGCGTGCATCTTTATTTTCGTACTTCTCTACGCCAGTGCAACCCTCTCACGTTGAAACCCTTATATTGCATCTACGTAGAAGTTATCAGAGGCTAGTTTCTTCTGTAAATTGGTATCTTTTACAATAAGGGGTTGTTTAGCTGATTTTCTAAAATAATTTTTCTTAGGAGCATTATTGTTGTGCATACCTAACACTCCCTTACAATAGGGGTTGTTCAGCTGATTTTCTAAAATAACAACTAGTTTCAGACTCGATGCACGGATTTGTATCAATGAAAGTTCAAATAATTAAAAAAAATTATTTTTTAGACATGTGCGATGATTTGTATTAACATACTATTTATTGTTTGAACGATTTGGAAATGCTTATGATAATTATAATTTTAATGATAATCTTGAATTCCGGCAAACACACCCAGATCCTCGTGTGTGTACTGTTTTCCTCCCATTTTCGCTTTCTCGTAAATGGGTTTCCCATTGCGGTGACGCTGTTCTCCACTTTTGGAAGGAGCTTTCCCCTGTTTGTTGCCCAAGGCAGTACAATGCAAGAATAGTGAACTGTAAGATTTTTTCCCCGGGTAACTTTCTAAACTATTTTAAACAGCATGGGCTATTGGAAAATTCTCATAAATGGTATATTAAGCGTGCAGAGTAAAAAGTCTAAAAATGAAATCTGATTTATTTTGTTCTTTCGCATGAAGGTTCTTCATTGAATTTTTCATAACAATCTTGATTTATCTTGTTTCAAACTTCTTACTCTTGTCTGTTAACGTTGTTTATTAGATTTTTCAATAGTTTAAGGGGATTAATAGAATTTCAAAAGACAAAGAGGGCTTTCTCTTATGCATAATCTTTAAAGGGATTTTGTGCAAAAACCTACAATTCCCGGGATCCCGTCAAATTTATAATTGAATTTTTGGGTAAGAGATCTCCTAGAAGGGAGAAAAAGATAAATTATATAGTTATTTTATTTTCCTGGCTATAGGAATAGTTTTCAAGTGTTTCAGCTACTCCTTTCACTTACCCAAATCTGAACAAAACATTCTCTACAGGAGTGGGGCGTTCTGAACCATAAAATGTACGGTAAAAGCTTTGGGTATGTCATTAACAGTTTTCTATAAGTTGATGTTTGTGGATTAGTTGGGCATTGCCTTAGTATGCAAGCACCAACGGTAACAAACTGGCCTCCAAACTTTTTGGGATCAAACATTTTGATTAAGAGATAATATCAAATATTCTAGAATTGCGAGAGATCGCTTCTGGCAACAAGAGCGAAAAACTTTCGGACGGTATAGATGGAATTTCGACATAACGTATTTTAATTCAAGAGTTTAAGCTGTTAATGTATATATTTGACCTACTATCATCTCTATTGTTTTTTTCAATGTCATCTGTTAGCAAGTTAATACCTATTGTTTCACCGTATTTACACGTAAATGTTCTATGTTGTAAAAAGTAACACTTTGATATCTTAAATTGAAAAAAAAAAAGCACTTTAATATTCTAAATTATAAAAAAAACTCACTTAAATACTCTAAGTCAGAAGAAATTAACACTTTAATACCATAAGTTATAATAAAAAAAGCATTCTAATACCTTCTGCTAGTTGTCATAAATATATTAATTGCCAGGATATATTTCTAGAAATATATTCATAACAAGAACCAAAAGTTATTAATTTGCAAATTTTTTTATAATTTAAGATATTAAAATATTATTTTTTATAAATTAAAAATATTTACCGTTTAGACCTCTTTTGTTTTTATCGCCCGTGAACATGAAAGCTTCTGAACTACCAAAAAGAGCCTGCTAATTTACTGTTGTTCTCTGTAGTTTTATGGGTCGTCGCACCAAGATAAATGGGCACAGCACTCGGGCTCGTCACCGCCTGTGCACGACACCGGTCACACAGAGGGAGAAGCTTTGATATAATTAAATTATTAATTAACGCTCACACATACCTAGAAAGTTTGGTAGAAATAATTTGTTCTATTATAAGAGATGCTGCCCGTAGTTTTATTTTGATGATGTGACCCGCCACTGACGCATGAGTAGGTGCCTAGGTGAGAAGTTAATGAGGGTAGTGCTCACAAATGCGACCTTATCCCTTCTCCATTACTAAAATCAACTTTTCCTCCCAACAACTTGGAGATTTATTAATGGAGAAAGTATCCAGTGTCCCGTCAACAACTAACAACATCGTACATCAAATCCATAGTATCTATACTATATACTGAAATCATTATCAATACTTGGTAAGGAGAAACGTCTTTCAATCCACTAACAAGGTGTTTGGTTCACCCATTTAACGGAAAAGTTTTGCAAAAATGCCTCACAATGATAATTCTGTAACTAAAAGTTTTCTGTAGTTTTCTATAAACCGTGTTTGGTTCAAAAAAATTATAGAAATATTTTCTATAAAGTAGAGAAAATTAGACCCTATTTTGGGGCTGTTTTGTTGGCTAAATAAACAATGAAATCTATTATAGGAGACATATTTTCTAATATAGGCTCTTTTCTTTTGTTTGGTTCACTTCCTAAAATTAAGAAATGAGATGAGATGAAATGAGTTGTTACCATATTATTGGATGCCTATTTCATGATTTTTTTGAGGAAATAGGTGGAAGTCAACTTTTGATAGTTTTCTTATCCTATTTTTTCCCCTTTGATTCTAGGAAATCAACCAAACAGGCCCTTTATAGAAATCAAGAGGAAATTGCAGAGAAATCTTACAATCTTAATAAAATAATAATATAAATTGATCGTACCCTATTTCCTACCCTCATCTCATTTTCCGTCAAACACCTTCCACATGAAAAACAATGAGCTGGTGGTGGGCCGGAGCCATAGGCGCGGCCCGCAAAAGGTTCGACGACGGCCCACCTCCCTCCGCCCCCAAATTCCAGAGCGCCGATCTCGTCATCGCTGACATCGGCATTGTCAAAAACTCCCTCGCCGACATCCTTCCCCTCTCCAACAACCCGGGCAACCCCTAGAAGGTCCACAGCGTCTCCCGCCACCTAAACCCCCTCCCTCCGACCCCCTTACTCTCAGCTCCTTCGATCACGTGACCTGTGACCTCTCCGAAAAAACCCAATCCCTTGAAATCCTCTCCCCCCTCGCTGAAGACATCACCCACCTCTTCTACGTTGCCTGAACTGATCATGGCGATGAGGAATCGAATCACACGGCGAATTCTGCAATGTTGAGGCACGTTCTTGATGCAGTTTTGCCCTGTACCAAGAATTTGAGGATGCCAAACTAGTCGTTAAACTAGCGATTGTAAAGTTTCTTGTATGATTTGTACTTTTCTATAAAATTTTGATATCCAACCAAACAAAAGAAAAAGAAAACACCCAATTTCTACAAAGTAATGAGAACGTTTTCTTGTTTTGAACCAAACAAAGAAAGAACAAGAAATAAGAAAAGTTGTACTTTCTTATTTCTATAAAATTTTCCTATAAAAGCCCCTAGAAAGCTTCAAGTAGTTCGCAAGGAGACCTAAAACCTATTGAGTTATTTGCATAACCCTTTCAAATACAAACTAAGAATAAAATAAAATTATATCGTTACCCTTATTAAAAGTATGAATCTCAAACATTTTTTGGGAGTTATTTTCATAACAAATTCAACTTTAAGATTTTTCTCAAATCATTCCGTAATTTTAGAACGAGATTACAATGGCATTGAGTGCAACATAAACTTTTCAAATACAAATACAGAGTATCTTAGATTTCAAGGGAATCTTTTATAGATTAGAAATTTTAGAAATATAAAGTGATCGACTTGAAGTCAACATTAAACAAAATAACATTAACATTTATAATTACTGGGTTTTATGCACGTGCAATGCATATGGTTAAATACCATGATTAAGTATTTTTAATGTATTTCCTCACTAAAATTTGTTCATCGGTTCTACTTTGATAGTTTTTTCTCATTCATGTCTCTAAACTTTAGCATTATTTTTATTTATTTTCTTTGATGTTAGTTTGAATGGGCTACATCGAATTTAAATTCTTATGTTGATAATTGAATTGATAGGAAGTAAATATAATCCAAGACCAATTTGAATTTTCATGTTATTTAGACCGTGACATCAAATCAAGCTTGACTTGAGAAAGTATAGTGTTGCTAAAGTGAAAAGCATTTGAAAAAATAGCGCTATAAAAAAAGATGAATAATTAAAGTCAATAAGCCAAGATATTTGATTAAAAGTGTGCTAGAATGAAACTAAAGAGAATATGATGCTTGTTCTTAATCGTTGATAGACTTCATAACAAATTATAAACTAAAAATTAATGCTAAATCCAGTATGTTTTTATATGATAAAATCATCCACATAAGCATATAAAAATACTTTAAAAAGTTCATGAAAATCCCTTCCAAAAATTTTTATTTTTACTCAAAACAAATAAACTATTCTATAAAATATTTAGAAAAAAGATCTTTTATTCCTTCTATTTTATTTTTTTGTTGAGTCGAGATCAATCTTTCTTCACATTTGTCTTTTTCTAGGGAAATTATAGAGTAGTATCTTCATAGTCTACGTCAATTGTGACATCAGACTGGAGTTGAATTTCTTATGCTGTTATCTTTTCTTGGGCTCGTTCATCTTTTATATTCTCATCTTACTTTACAATGAAGCTGAACGTATTCCCGATGTTCAACACAAACTTCTGTAAATACAAAATTTGATTACTTTTTGTTTCAATGAGAATAAAATTTTATTTCATATATATGAAATTTTCATGTTTCTTATTACTTAAATAAGTTTAGCAGTTACCTCTTTTTTCTCTGTAATGAATTCTTCTGTTGTACATCCAATAAGAATTACTGCTGCATCAAATAATGTTACATTTGCTCTATCTGTGTCATTTTTCATGAGAATATGAACTAAATAACTGTATTTTTTATTATCAATTTGTCTTAAATTATAATGTTAATATTTGATATTGATATGTTTATTTCTTAAAGAGAGATATTACTTAATCTTCATACTGCATCATCAGTGATTCTGTGATATTTATAATTTGGACAATCTTATTAACATCTCTATGCTCCTTTTTGTTGTAGCCTTTACAAGCGTAGAACCACAACTCAGCTCTATTTACAATTGTAGTTATGTTTGCATTATAGGTGCAATAAAATATTTGTATCTTGGTAAACTATTTTTAGGTTTAATTGTGTAGAGTAGGTCTTGTAAGATCATACATCATTCAAATATTGTGGTGATTACATATAACAGTAATTTAAATTTGTACTGCACTTATAAAGAGCCTTAATGGAGATAATTTTATCTTGGCAGCTTATTCTGAATGAGTCCTGCATATTAGCTTTAAAATATAATTTCTTTCTTTATTGTGTTATATAGATTAACTTCGTCAATACTGTGTTTTTATTGGCAGCACTGTCTATCCCAAGTTAGGATAAAGGAGGAGGGTTGCATTAGGTAGCCAACAGCCAGCGTAAAATATAGTCAGATCCCTATGAAAATGAATCCTATAATATATTCGTTGGGGCATCCCCACAGCGACGCGTTGCATCGATACCACCCCGATGTAATTACAAGTAAGCAAGGGTGGTTTGCTAGGGCGTCCCTCGGAAGCGACGCATTACATCGATGTGATCCCGGTGTAATGACAAGTAAGCAAGAGTGTTCTGAGGATCTACATTCATCAAATAAGTTACCAAATTGTATTAAGTGTAGACTAGGACGGTCTAAGAGAGAAAATAGTAGGAGAATTTTATAAGAGAATAGAATTTGATTAGCTACTTGGAATATAGGTACACTTCTCGGAAAGACTATGGAATTAGTAGATGTCATGCTTAGAAGAAAAATAAATATAATTTGCTTATAAGAAACTAAATGGATAGGTGA
>JBAKGM010000200.1:827544-855053 GCA_037177215.1 Asparagus racemosus | reverse complement strand
GAATATGGCCGAATAGTTACTCGAACAATTATCGAACTATTTGTTAATTATTTGGCTCATTTCCACCCCTAATCAAAACCTACCTAATATATTAACAATTCATATATGCACTCAATAACTGGATTTTAGACAGCGCATCCACACGTATATCTACGAGGATTACAACATAAAATAAATCGTAAAATCACTTGCCCGTGATCTGTTCTGTTTCAAGCGACAAATAGAATTTTTCCCACTAACCCAAAAAATTTAAAATTAAAATAAAAACAATACCGCCCGTGGTATCCAAAACATCTAAAAACATGCAGGGAACATAACTTAGTTGGGATTACTTACATATCTAAAGATCGTTAGTTACTTTCATTCCACTTGATTAAAATTAAAACATAGAGATAGAACATGTAGGAAACAGCGTTGGATTAGTTATAATATATAATCATCATTAATTAATTACTCTCACAGGCCACTAATTGATGAAATTAGTCTGACGAAACTTGATCCCCTCCATATCATTATTGTAGATGCCACTTGTGTAACTGCATACATATGTATAACTAGACAAGTAGTATAAACTGGAAATTGCACAGGAAACAAAATTTGAATCTTTGAAGTTGTTATGGCTTAATTGAGGCTTTGAAGAATAATCTTGTGGCTAAATGTACGCACGCACGCACGCAAGTTCGAACCGTTGTATACATGTGTATCTGCAGAGGAGCATGAACCAAACCCTAACCCTGGTTGAAGGAGGACCTGGCCTTGTTTGGGTTCATTGGGATCCTTGGACTATTTAGAATTGTAGATATCCTATCAGTGATATAAATTTTTTTTGTAGTGTGGGGTTGGTTTTTTTTTGGGGGGGAGTCTTGTTCCTCGGCATCGAATTTTAAATAAATTTCTATAAGCGAAAGCTCATGAGTCACCACCCTTTAAATGTAAAACACTTCGCTCCTAAAATGGATTGTTGTAATAGGATGCTTACTCACAGGAGACTATAGGATAAATAAGTTCATGACGGCCATACTGCAGGAGGCCGATGTGTGGTTATTACCCCCACTTACGTAACCCTCACACAAAAATAAACATGATATTCACGGAGATATAATATTGATCACCTTATGGAATGATTAAGTTGTTATAAAATACGTCATCAAATATATATAGTCCAAGGATCCAAATATGTTATGTAGAACCTCAATTAATACAGCAAACTTGCACAACATCCGGTCCCCCAACGTTGCACCCCAAAGCTTCAACAAACCTGACAAGATCCAAACTAAATAAAGCACACATTCACGTGGCAACCGAAGCCTCATTAGTCTAAACAAAGCCCACGTATGAAGAAGAACGAACTAGAAATTAATGTGACAGTGGATGATAACGTGAGCCATGTGAGCTTAGATTAGGCTGGCGCACCTAACCTACACCCACGTTTAGGGGCTCTCCTTCACGAGGAGCAGGCGGTCGGGGGGCTTTGGCCCCTCGCAAGTCGAGAGGGGTAGCGGGGAGAGAGATTCGTGCTTGATCCACACGTGTCCAGCTCCATGCCTCGCCTTCAATTTTTCAAACCCCCTACTTCTTGTTTCTTGACACGTTGTAAGGCTTGGGTGTTGTCACCTCCCTTTGACCAGTACAGTCTGTTGCTTAATATGACACATGCTATCATCCGTACATAATTAGCTGATGTAATCTTTAATTGATATATATGTAAATAGTATTTAATTTATACGTGTTGATGGAGTAATCAGCGTGATGTGTGTCATATTAGCAACACGTCACTTAATAATATTAGAAGAAATATTTATACTTGTTTATTCATAGTCGAATTATGTTCTGATTCCAATAAATAATGACTAAGTATATTCAATTTATTTTCAGTTGACGAGATAAAACATATAGATGTAATATACTAAATTGAACTGCTCACATTTTTTAGGGATTTGTTTTGAAAGAGATCGAGTAATTCTATCAAAATAAACAATAATAGATGCTGAATAACAGATTTACTAATTCACATCATTAAATGAGTCAAGAATAAGAGATAGTGGTTTTACTATGAAGAAAACTATGTTAATGCTCTCTGATCCAACACTAAAGAAAAACTATGAAGCTAATTAATGAAAGTTTACATGACAAGTAATTCACTTTAGTACTTCTAATTCAAAGTAGACTAGTACGTAAATCATTTGTTGTCCAACAACAATGCCATATTTTTATGAACTCTGCACAACGCGCATAATGCATGTACGTTTGCTAGGTCGATCATTCATGTAATTTCCTCGTCAAACTTTTGAGTTTAGATGGGTTGTAACTAGAAATCACTATACTTTGTACACAATGGTTTCTTACTCTCACTTCCCGGTGCCCATAAACAAGAAAACAACAAAACCCCAGCGACGTCGACGTCACCAAGCATGGCACTTCAGAAAGCAACACAAATCAACCAATCTCATCACACCATCACTGACTCCTCCATGCTCCCCAGTTCTCTCACACAATTACCCAATGACATAAATACCCTTAAACTCGCAATCTCTTCGCAATCAGGTTAATATTGTTGTAGTTTATAGTAAGGTGCTTACATAAATAACTTAAAGAAAAAAATTGTATAAGCCGTGAAAGATACTCATTTAGTAATCACATAGTAAAAGCTACCTTTAAAAGCACTAATATATTTGATAAAATATGCTTAAAAGTTTTGCCAAAAGATTGAGGATTAGTTTAAAATTACTTTTTTTGGAGTACTACTACTTATATTTTTGACCAGTAGTTAATAATATTACTTGCTGAATTTTTTTAACACACTTATTGAAATTGCTTCCCCTTTTAAAGGGGTTCTTTTATATATAATCTCAGAATACTTTTAAGAGTAGTTTTTTTTTGTTTATATCGTATATGGCCTTTATATTTTGACAATAATTTCTAACCACAAATTTACCAAACATCTTAACTGTGATTGGAAGCAGCTTTTGATATATGATGTCAAATATATATTTTATGCAACTTATACAAACTCCAACAATATTAAACTGTCCCTAAGACTATTTATGATATACAAATTGAAAACATAGAAGTTACTTTTTGTAAGCTACTTATAAGCAATTTATTTTAAACTCCAACAGTATTAAACTGATCCTAAGTGAGTGTTTGGCAATTTGAAAGTGAATTTAAAATATGTAAGTTACTTTTTTTTTACAAAAGACTTTTACATCCATGTTAGCATGCAAGTGAAATACAGTGTTTGTTTGAAAATTTAAATTATTGTTGAAAGTGCAATGTGAAGATGACGTGACAAAATAAGATTAATTAGAAAATACAATTAAAATTAGTTATCGTTTTTGTCACTTCCATGTGACTTCACCACTTTTTTAGGGGAAGTCAAAATTACATTAAACTATGTGACAACTTTCTTGCATCTAACTTTTATAACCACTTGTATGCAAACAAACACCTAAATTGTTTTAACGAAAGTAACTTTCTCACTTTCATCTTTCACTTACATGCAAACAAACACCCTCTAAAACCATTCATGATATACAAACTGAAAAAAATAAAAGTTACCTTTTAAAGCATTCTAAAGTTGACTCTAAAAGCACTACTATAAGGGGCTGTTTGGTTACTTTCCTTCACTTTTCAAAACTCACTTTCCTTAACTTTTTGATGTTTCCCTCACTTTATTGGAAAAGTATTTTTTTTTTGTTTCGTAAAGAAACGTGGGATATAATTACTTTCCATCACTTTCCTTAGTTTGGTTCAAATTAAAAAAACAAGAAAATAGTTGATGTGTGACTTGATTCTCATTTTCTCTCGTAATCGGCTTCAAAAGGACGGAAAATTTTTCAAGGAAAATATATAGTTGGCATCTTCATTTTCCTCACTTTCTTATTTTTAGTTTACAAATCAAACACTTGATCGTGAAGAAAAATAACAAAAAAAATCTCTTATCAGCTTTCTTTTCTTCATTTTCTGTTTTTTTTTTAACCAAACAAACAGCCTCTAAAAGGAAAAGCTAAACACTATCATCTCCTGCTTCTTACATTAAATAAGCAGATGTATCAAAAAAGCAAATTGCCAAACGAAATCTCAAATCACCCCCAGGGAAAATATGTCAACAACCTTTCCATTTGTAGCTTTTAATCAGCACCCCGTAATTTCCTCAAATTCAATATCATTCTTCCAAAAATACCCCTAGAGTTCCCCAAACCCCTCCTCCCAAACTGCCAGCCTGTCCTCCAACTTCCCTCCTATAAAAACCCTCCCCCCTCTCTCAATTCTTCAGCAGAAAAAAATCTCAACAAATTAAGACCCGAAATCAACAAAAATTCAAAAGCCAAAATAAAATTCGAATCCTTACCTTAAAATGGGGATATGCGTATCTTGCAACGCCAATGCAGTGGTCCCCACATCGACGGCGAAGCTAATCCTCGCCGACGGTGAGCTGGTCGAGTTCGATCACGCCGTCAAAGTCTCAAACGTTCTCGATAAGAACTCCGATTGCTTCATCTGCGATGCCGACGACATGGAGTTCGACGGGTTCGTCACCGCCGTTAGATCTAACGGGGATCTTAACCCCGGCCAGATTTACTTCGTCTTGCCGAGATCGATGCTGAAGCGGCCGCTTCATTCTGAGGAGTTAGCGGCGCTCGCCGTTAAAGCGAGCGGGGCGTTGGTTAACGGAACGCCATTAGTGTTTGGCGTTGGGGAGAAGAAGGAGAGGACGAAGACGGTGACGGGGAGGAGACGGAGGTCGAGTGGCAGGGGCCGTAATTTTGTTACGGATCTGTGTGCGATTCCGGAGTGAGATGAAAACGAGGGATTTTTAGAGAGATTCTTTTGTTTTTGAGAAGATTCAAAAACAAAGAGGTGCTCCGAGGGAAAAGGACATTTTTGAATCCATTGTTCCGCGGAACACGGGAACGGGGCTTTTGTTAATTTTGTTGTATATAAAAATTCGGAAGTACATATAATTTAAACAAGGGGTGGAACTTTTGGGCATGATCTCATGTTTGAGCATTTTTCTGGTAACTATAGGATGGTGATTGATAGTTGTGATGGTGATGATTGTCATAATTATATTATGAGCTAACTTAATACCAATTTAGAAAAGCCCAATCTGTGCGGATTGTAATGGGCTATTGAAAGTTGATCCACCCATTATAAAAAAATTATATATTGAGGATGATAATTTCATTAGCTGACTCATATTACTGTAGATAGTATTTTACATGCAGATATTACGTCCAGATACAAGGATTTATGTTTTAAAATTAGGAAAAATTGCTTGTATCAACTTCAAATAATAATAATAAAGTTACGCATCCTCCACTCCAATAAAAAGTGACATGCTTCATCACCCTTATACCGATAAATTTGTGCAACTACTACCTCAATAGTGTACAAGCCCACAACCCACTAAGAACCTTTCCAAAATACCATTCCCATTTAAATTAGAAATTAAAATCGGTTCCCTTTTATGCGTGTTTTTCGAGATCTCCTCTTTTTTGTTCGTTCTAATTAAACTCAAAATTACCCAACTCCTAACCCTAATATCTTAAGATCAAATCTCTCTTCTTCTCAAAGATCAATTGAATAAAACCCTCAATTCTAAACTCATTATAGAATATCGATTTTTGGATAAAATCTACCCACGGGCATGGCGAAATCCAATTCATCCTCTGAATCAGCAACAGGGAAGGATGACTTGTAAGTATGAATTTTTGGATTTTTAAGTGTCTATGTTTCCTCCCATGATCTTTTGAGTTCAAAGCTCACATCTGTTATATGTGGTGGACAAAGTTGCAGTGGTTTGTTTAGTACAGAACAATTTAACTGGGTGACACAGCATATAAGACTTCGAAATTTTTTAGTTAATTTGCTTTGTCCACATTTGTGTTTGCCATTGTGTATTGAGTGAATTTATGGGGATATTCAAGCAGAATCATTTATTTGCATGGTGCGCTCTGCTTCAACAAGGACAAGCACTTCCAATCTCAGTTTTAATCTTCTCTAAGTCTCATAATGATGCACAAGCAATTTTCCTTTTTTTTAATCGTTTTAGAGGAGAGCTTGATTGGATTGCATTACTGCAGGGCATATATGATGTTATTTTTTAAAATAAATTGCAAGTTTTTATCGATTTAAGATTTAGTATTTATTTACAATTTTCTTACCAACTGCAAGTTGCAATTGCATATCAAGTAGTTATTTATTTGCTATTTCCTTTACAAGTAAATTATTATCTAAGACGAAAAACTCTAACTGTTCTTAATTATTATTTAAGATTTAGTAATTATTTTTAGGTATGTTTCTAAGTTTCTTACTGTTCTTGACTCTTAATTGTGCATGTTATTTTTTGTCTTTTGCAGTAAGGGTGATTGCGATGTATCTAAAGATATAAGAATATAAGCGAATATACTAGAGTACTGTGAATTTATAGAAAAAATTGTCTCACATATGAGGCCTGAACATAGGAATGCTTATGGATCTTCTAATTTCAAAACTATATTAGTTTTGGAGAAATTCCATCGAACTGAGCAATAATTTTACTACTCATTCATCACCTTGATTTAGCTACTGAAAAATTATTTTTCATGGATAGTCAAACAGGAAAAAAAAGCATACACATTTGATGTGAAATGGATGCAAAAGCAAACTAGATGTAAGGATGAAGGAGAGAAACCTGAACCCAATCGCGATACAACTAATAGGATTTAGGTCACCTACTTCAACAAGAAGCAACATAATGCTTACAAAAGTGGACGAGAATATCTTGAACATTTATTGGAGAAATTGGTTGGGTCAAAAAAGAAATCTGATGTGCATGGTTTTGTGATGCTTCAAATACTTTACCAACTTATAATGATATAGACTCTAACTGCAAGAATGAATGTACCAAGACATATGTTCAAGTATATGACTAGTATAGATGTAATAGATAATTTTCCATGGGCGACTATAATATACAATGAAGTATGGAATTCACTAAAAGCTATGAATATAGCTACAAAGGGACTGACATACTTGAATGGCTGCGCTCCTTTGCTATCGGTGAGTGAATTAGTTAATTATGTTGTTATTTGTGATATTTGTAGTTGACATGTGACTATTGTCTCTCATTTGAAACATTTGTATTTGCCTGTGACATATGTTATTGATATGTGATATTTATGAGTGAACTGTTACATTGAGTTTTTATCTGTGATAGTTATCAATGTTTAGTGATATGTAATATTAGTGAGCTGACTTGATTGTTGCTTTTTTGAAGAAGTTAGAAGCCGTGATAGTTATCAATGTTTAGTGATATGTAATATTAGTGAGCTGACTTGATTGTTGCTTTTTTGAAGAAGTCAGAAGCCGCAATCCACATTTTACCTGAAGTCGCAATTATAAAGAAGTCAGAAGCCGCAATCCACATTTTACCTAAACAAGATATGTCACGGTACATTCATGAGGAGCTCAATCAAGAGCATACAAGTAGGAAGGCTAAAAGAGAGGAGAAATCAGCCTCTCAAAAATTTATAAAAAAGGAAAGCGTTAAAAAAGAGGAAGGGAGGAAATCCACCGTTGCATGGGCGAGACAAGTTTATTTTTTTTCTTAATCTTATTATTAGTGGCATTTATATTTAAAATGTTATTAGCATTTTCACAATTTACTATTTATTGTTAACATGTGAACTGTGTAAAGTTTTATGTGACATAAGTAGTTTCTATGTGATATTTATGGTTAATATGTGCATTTTACTTCTTATATGTGCAATTACTCACTGAAACTTAATTGTTAACGTAGAATAAAATTTATGAGAAACTGTCAATGTTGAATGAAGCTTATGAGAAAGAATGAAGCTTATGAGAAAGAACTTGTAAGACGCGACGTTGATCTGAAGGCCATTAATGAGGATATTGACAAAAGGTTTGCGCAAGAGAAACAAGAGAGAGAAAATAAGGATGAGAGAGTAGACAAGTCTCAAGGAGATGAGGAGGTAAGAATTTTTCTCATGTTTCATGTGCTCATTGTTTGTTCTCTAAAATATTCATTTTATTTGTGACATTATGCAGCCTGTAGATGTAATGGAAGCAAATGTGGAAGTTGATGAAAGAAAAAAGAGGAAGAAAAATAACAAAGTAGAGGTAGAGAGAAAATATGAACCAGTGAAAGAAGATAAGGATGAGAGAGTAGACAAGTCACAAGAAGTTGAGGAGGTAACAATTTCCTATGATTTTATTTCCTATGACACTTACATAAATCATGTGATTATTAGTTCTTTCTTATGATTTTTACATATTACCTGTGACAATTACTTATACTCTGTGACACTTAGTTATTACCTATGATACATAACTCTTTCTTGTGACTTTTACTATTTCATGTGACATATATTTATTAGTTGTGATACATACATATTTTTTATGATATTTACATATTTCATGTGATATGTCCTCATTAACTATGATACGTAATTCTTTTCTGTGACTTATACACTTTTTCCTATGACGTGCACTCATTATTTCTGATAGACGATTATTTCCTGTGATGTTTGTTTATCTCCCATGACACTTATTTATTTTCTGTGACATACACTCATTAACTATGATATGTAGCCATTATTAGACATTTAACTATCAATATCATATTTGTTCCATGATGTTTTCAATTTATTTATGATCTTTATGCAGCATGTAGATGTGACGAAAGTAAACATCGAAGTTACTGAAAAGAAAAAGGAAAGGAAAAGGAGGAAGGAAAATGATAAAACATTAAAAGAATTTGTTTAGGGGTTACAGGAAAAGAACAAGAGAACAACAAAGAAGCCCAAGTCCTTGGATTCTCCATTTCAAACAATTATCTCTAAGAAACGAACAAAAGTGAAGAAAGATCAAGTCGTGGTAAATGATGACAACAACAAGAGGGAGAAGGAAAATGCAAGAACTTGCAATTGCATATCACAAGACAAGAACATCTATAGAAGACTTACAGAGAAGAGAAAAAAACTAGAGAAGAAAAGAAATTTTTAGAGATGTTGAATATGGATATTCCTTTTTTGAAAGACTTTGATATCAGGCTTTCGGGAGTCGTCGAAATTGGTTTTTATCATAATTTCACCCTTTAGAATGTAGCTGATTTATTTGATAATGAGAACAAGTGGCTTCAATATTTTCTCACACTAAAAGTGAACAAGTAAATATCAAGTAGTTATTTATCAATTTCATATGACATATTTACAATTTTTGTGATAGTTATTCAGTATCTGTGATAGCTTTTAATATCATGTGATGTTTATCCCTTAAGTATGATTTTCTTGTTCATTTTCTATGACCTTTTTTCTAATTATCTGTGACATTTACATGTTGACAGTGATAATAGTATTTTTATGTGACTCTTGTTTATTCTATGCGACTCTTATACGTTGGCTATAATAATAAGTGATTTTCTGTAATTCTTTACTTATTTTCTGTGACATTTACATGTAAATTGTGATACATAGTCTTTTTGTGATAGTTGTTTATTCCCTGTGACACTTATCAGTTGACTGTGATAAATAGTTATTTTTTGTGATTTTTTTATTAGTTTATGTGATATTTATATGTTGATTGTGCTGTGCATATTATCTAGAAAGAGGATTGTTTATGCTATCGACAACCACAATATAAATAGATATCATATTCTTCATATGCTACGTGGTGGAAGATTAAATAATGAGGTAATATTTTATTTAACTTGTGATGTTATTCAAAATTCTATAGCTTACATTGATTTATTGCATTTGCAATCTTTAGACTATTGAAGTATTGATTGCAAAACTTCAGAAATGGCTAAAGCTATTAGAAAATGCAGAACTTGAAAGAAGATTTACAATAATCACTTTGTATTTCAGTCTGAGTTAATACCGATCATAAAGCTTGAACAAGTAGTTTTGCATTTATATCTTATTTGATTTTCTTCCTCTTTCTTTTTTTAAAGATTTGGTTGCTAACTGCTGAAAAGGTGTATAATAAAAATGTCGATAAAAAGTATATAAAGAAGCATATAGATGATAGGAAGGACATTCTTTTAATTCCAATTTGTCACGCTGATTATTGGCATGTCCTTAAGGTCAATTTGGGGCAAAAAGAATGTAGACATTACAGTTCCGCTGACCATGAGACATGGACTAGAGACGTTGTGAAAATCTAGTTATTTTTAAATAGGATAATAAATGGATTTGACCAGATGGCGACATTCAGAGCATTCGAGTATGAAGTCGTTCATTGTCGAAAGCAAAAAGACTCTAAGTTTTTCCAAATAGCTGATACTTACCAGTTATTATTTTTCGTGATATTTGTTCCTTAACTATGATGCGTAGTCATTATTGGTGATATTTGCTCATTTCATGTGATATTTATACATTGGTTGTGATACATACTCATGTTTTGTGACACTTTATCATTTTCTGTGAGCCTTATAACTTTACTGTGATGCTTAGACATTATCTATTTTTGTATTTCATGTGGCTGTTATACATTAAATGTGATACATAATGATTTTCTGTGACATCTTGTTTATTTGTTGTGATAGTTATGCTTTAATTGTGATTGTTTATCTTGTTTGTGACTTTTGTTAATTATATATGACCGTTAGTTTACCTCTTTTCTTTTTAGGTACGATTGTAGCATACACACATATTTATACATTAAAGCAATTCTAGAAGGAAAGGAGGGGATGGATATTGAAGCTTGTCAAAAGGAGTCTGAAATTTTAAGGGCAGGACTTGCCGCTCAACATATATGCAAAGGCTCAGAATTAAAGAAGCAACAACTGAAGTTAGATTCAGATGATTCAGAATATCTTTTGTATTTTAGGGCAATGATGTACTAATGATTGAGTGGAGGTATTAGACAATACGTGTCACGTGACTATATTGGATATGATAAATTCTTTTGTAATTTTGGAGACTTGTGGTGACAATGATGGAATGTGTATTTGTGTTAACTTCAATGTAACCTTGAAATATTAGCAGTTATCTTATGGTGACAATGATGAAATGTGTATTTGTGATAACTTCATGACTTTTCATAAATTAATACAGAATCTGAAACTGTAAAGCTTATAGGTGTCACAATTAATACCAATAAGTCACACGAACATCTAATATGTAATATATACTACATAAATGTCACAACAAAATGACAAAAGTAACATATAATAGACAACAGTCCCAAAAGAGTTTGAATTCTGCCAGGAAACGTTAGTCTTGGATAGGTTCAGTGCATGTACCTCAGTTATGTCCTTCAGCGTGACACCTTGAACATTTAACTGGACGTCTATTCTCATATCAGTTGTTGGTACGTCTATTCTTATTTCTTTCATGTCTCTTTGTGGTCTTTGGGGGAAGTATGTCAATTGTTTTATCAATGACCTCTGACTTATCATAATTTGGAATAGAAAAGAGAATTGGTTCGTAACTTTATCTGAAAGCTTTAGTCGTCATGAACTAATAGCAATAGTGGTACACATCTTTATGCATAAAGTTAATAGCAGTACATGCATATTTACATGGTATTCATAACACATCTCATAAGATTATCGAGACGAAAAGAATGCCAGATCAGTGGAGGATTAGTACTTTAATACCTATATACAGGAATAAAGGAGATATATAAAATTGTTCAAATTATCGAGGCATAAAACTCATGAGTCATACTATGGAACTTTGGGAGAGGGTCATTGAGCAGAGATTAAGAAAGGAGATCAGTATATCAGAAAATCAATTTAGTTTTATTCCTGGAAGATCAACTATAGAACCTATACATATTTTGAGACGGTTGATGGAGAGATATAGAGAGAAGAGAAAGGATTTACATATAGTTTTTATCGATCTGGAAAAAGCTTATGATAAAGTGCCTAGAGAGGTAATGTGGTGGTTTTAGAAGAGAAACATGTATCTAGTATATATTTTGATGTGATTAAAGATATGTATGATAGAGTAATAATTAGAGTAAAAACTAATGAATGAGAGACTAAGCCGTTTCCTATTACTATAGGTTTACACTAAGTGCCAGCTTTAAGTTCTTACCTTTTTAGATTAGTTATGGACTAACTTATTTAAGCACATTCAAGATGGAATCTCATATTGCATGTTATTTGCTGATGATATAGTGCTAGTTAATGAAACTAGAAGATGTATAATTTCTAAAGTAGAACGATAGAGACAAGCTCTTGAATCTAAATGTTTTAGAATTAGTGGAACAAAAATAGAATATATGAGTGTATTTTTAGTAAAACTAAGAAAGAAAGAGAGCCTATTATAAATATTGGTGGTCAAGAAATACCTAAAACTAATCATTTTCGTTATTTAGGATCAATCATTAGGAACAATGGTGAGATAGTAGATGATGTTATATATCAGATTAAATCAGAATAGTTGAAATGGAGAGGCACTTCGGGTGTCTTATGTGATTGTAGAATACCTATAAAACTCAATGAAAAATTCTATAGGACAGTTATAAGACCAACAATACTCTATGAGTTAGAGTGTTGGGCAATTAAAAAGCAACATGTTCAAAAAATGAGTGTAGCAGAAATGATAATGTTGCGATGGTCTTGTGGGTATATACTAAAAGTTAGGATAAGAAACGAGCACATTCGTTCTAAATTAGAGGTTGCTCCTATTGAGGATAAAAGGAGAGAGAATAGATTAAGATGGTTTGGTTATGTATAACGGAGACCATTTAGTGCACCGGTTAGAAGAAGTGATGAGATAATAATTGATGGAACTAGGAGATCTAGAGGTAGACCTAAGATGACTTAGAAGTAATTAAGAAGAATATGATTAGAGCTACCTTAATGGGAGAGATGACTCATAACAGAGTAGAATGGAAGCATATGATTCATGTAGGCGGCCCCAAATATTTGGAATAAAGGCTTGGTTGTTGTTGTTGTTGTATTGTGTTATACAGATATTTACTTGGTTTACTTACCATTCTCTTATTTCTTCAGTAAGTCTTATCTTTAGGTTAATATATATTGCTGATACAATTTACGATGACATACATATCTCTCTTATAAATTTGAGACAGATATAAGGTGGATTTTATGTTTAATAGCCTTTAATAAGAATTTTAGTAATGAATAAGTTACCTTCGTATTTAAAGATCTCAAAATCTGATAGTGTTATTACATACTTATCTTTAATCATGTTTTTAAGAATTGATCCTTCATTGGTAGGCATATCCCCAAATAAAATTGCATGCATAATTATGCCGCTGTATAGGGAAAAAGATTTTATTTTATTTTTACTTACGCTATTGTAAATAAGTATCACGTGTATACATTTTTGTCCATTATAGTAATTTCCCTCCTCTTATTTGTCTTGTTATATCTTGCAACATAATTGATCAATGGTTTCACTTTAGTTTCTATTGCAAGTTTATTTATATGTATATTTATATTAAGATTATGATTCCTTTAGTATTTGAAGAATAAAGTATGAAAATTTAAAAATACTTACTAATTTTTCTTACATCTTTCATGGATAATGCTTCTTTGATTGGGACAAAGTTGTTCAATATGTTCTTTAAGGGAAACTCAGTCGGTGCTTCTTTAATAAATATGTATTTTCTCAATGTCAATTCAAGTAGTTCAGAAACATTTCTGAATTTTGGGTTTATTTCCTTCACTTCTCCATTTAAAATGAAAATCGTTTGATTCTTTGGAAGGATACATCTGAACTTTCTGATAGTTTCTCCATATATAACTCATTATAGTTTTTACCCTATAGATATTATTAACATCAGAGATGAATGTTTATACATTATAATCAATTAATATTAAGCTATTATATTGTAGTCTTTTATCAGTTTTTATAATTTAGTCTTCTATCAATTAACGTTATTAGTAAAATTATATGCAGTTCCTTTAATTTATACAGTGACGTTAATTTATATAATATCAAATTAAACTATTTTTAGATGCTAAAAAGGGATAGTAAAATTTAGATTGAAAGTTAAATTTATATATGTTAATGAATATCAAATAATTACACTTTTCTTTGCCAAGTTTAGAACTTTTAGTCTTTTTTGTGATTTTGAACGGTGTGTTTTGCAGTTTTGAAACTTTAATAGTGTTTTTAAAAAATTTTAAATTTTAAGTTGTGTGATTATAATTTTCATATTTCATGTATTGGTGGTAAGTTTTTAAATGTTAGAATATTTCTTGTAAATCTAAAATTTTGAGGGTATTTTTTAGAATTATTGAAACTTTGGGTTGTTTTTTATAAAGTTCAAAATTTCAACGGTTTGCTATTAATTTTCATATTTGATGTGTACTGGTTATAAGTTTTCAAATTTTAGGGGTTTTTTTGGATTTTTGACTTTTGAGAGAGTTTTTACAATTTATGTAACTTTGAGGTTATTTTTTACAAATTTTAAAATTTCAAGTTCCTGATTGTAATCCCTTAAATTCATCTATGTCATTTGTAAGTTTTGAAATTTTAGAATTTCAAGGTGATTTTTTATAATTTGAACTTTTGAGGTTGTTTCTATAATTTTTTGAAAATATTGATGGTGTTAATTGTAAATTTTAAATTCTTCGAGGGCTATTGTTAATTTCTAGCTTTCATGTTTGTAATTTTAAGTTTTGAAAAGTCAGAGTATTTTGGGTAATTTTAAAATTTTAGGGTATTTTGTGTAATTTTTGTAACTTTTTAGGTTTTTTGTAATACTTCATGTATTATAATATGTTAGCTACGTATGATTTCTTAATCTTATAATTTAAATTGTTGAGCTATCGGTAGTTCACGTGGGATTAGTATAGGATATAATTAGTATAAGAATAGATTAAGATTTAAGTGAATTAAATATTCAAAGTAGTGTTTCATATATTTTATTAATCTTATTTTTTTAAAAATTATTGAGCTGTAGCTAGTCACGGGGGATTAGTAAGATATAATTAGGATTAGAATGAATTAAGATTTAAATAAAATATTTAAAATAATAAAGGGTAATATTGACCATAGAAAGGTTTTTCTGATCGAACACGTGTTTTTAAAGGGAGTATGATAAATTAAAATGGAACCTATAACTTCATTTATTGAAAAACCGGCTTATGACTAATTTTTTCTCTAATTTAAGTTTTAATATCTTGCACGTGCATTTTCACTTGCTACTAGTATAATAATAATGGCCAACACAACAGTACTTTCTAAAAGAGTAATGCTAAGCTGCTAGTAGTAATAATAACGGTCAACACAACACTACTTTCTAAAAGAGTAGTTTAAAAGGGCTTATTTGAATGTTTTTATGCAAATTGAGGGTTTATGACGCGATATGAAAGTGGTCAGTTATATAATGATTTTATCTTTGAATTTTCCTTATTTGAATGTTCTTATGCAAATTGAGGATTTATGACACGATGTGAAAGTGGAGAGTTAAATCATGACATTATCTTTGAATTTTCCCTTTGCTTGGTTCAAATTTATTATGGTTTCTTCGAAAGTGGCAACTATAAGTCATCACGAGAAATTGTAAGGTTGTGTTTTATTTAATTTATTTTTGTGTCATAATTTACGCTTTCAAGCAAAATCCTTTCGTTTTGGCTGGATTTTGACTAGAATAATATTTAGATAGATTCTCTGAAATCTTTGTCATGCACCCAAGAGAGCTTTGGAGAGATAGAAGAGACGTCAAATCATATATCACTGCCATTCGTATGAGACAAGTGGATTTACCATCTTCTCCTTTCGTGTTCACGAATTTAGAATTTTACCTTTTTTTCTCTCAAAAGCTTTCATTTTCCTCGCATGGAGACAGTTTATATAACAGTGACTAGTTACTAGTTAGTGCTTCTCTATAAGTTCTTTATTTCATCAAAGAGCAATGTCGATAAAAGGAAGGGGTCCATCTTATCAATATTTTATTCTAATTGTATATACGGTATAAAAGTAAAGACATGATGGAAAAAATGTTAACACTTTTTTTTGTTACTCTTAACATTCTGTTTAGAAAGAAATATATACTATAGTATATTAAAAACTTAGTAAGTGTAGGAAAAATGCGAATGACATGGGGGAAAATGTCCTCATCTCACTAAAGGCGTGAGGACATCTTATTCATTTCACACAGATTTTATTACTAATTCAATGTATATTACAAAAAAAAATATATAAATATAAAATGACAAAGCCATTTTCCATATACATACATACAATGAAAATGAAAATGACAATTAGAATTTCAATATATTTCAATATGAATATATCATAACAAATTTCGAATAAGCTAAGATAAAATATAACATATTAAATAAAAATATCATTGAAAAGTCTTAGAAATATTTGTAAAATTCAGAATAATAAAATAATTACTTTTTATATAAAAGCTAGAATAATTATGTTTTAACGTACATTGCACGTGCTAGTATTTAGATTACCTACGAAAAGTTTGGGTGTAGGACCTACATTTTCTAACTCCGGGGACTAAAACAAAACTCTAGCGCTGATATTGCTTGGCTTTCGGGTGTACAGAGTTCGACTTGAACGATTCAACTTGATGCGACTGACATACAGGCCTCAATGCGTGACATCTCACCTTCGGAGATGTGCAATCGTGTTTCATTAGACAGAAAACATATGTGGTCCCCATCCAATCGACAACAAAGATATGTGTGGAGCAGAGACGAGCTATGTTGTTTTTTTTTTTTGAAGGAATCAAATGATCCTAACTCATTGCATCAATAACGATTTGTTTACGTATATAGACCGGACTTTTTTTAGGTGTTTGAAAAAAATTACATATATATATCTGTAGGTAAAATGAGTTAGTTGGTGTGCATAAAGATTTCTTGAATGACGAATAAGATTAACATATTGGAATTTAGAAAGAATGAACAAAGTCTAGCGGTTCGAGAAAATGCATTAGAGATGTTGTGGATGTGTGATGGCTCCGTGCAACATGAGGACATCCTCAAGACAATCCGATTTCAAAATGATAACATATCAACTCATAGAGATTGCAAATCAAAGCCCCGTAAAACTACACGCAAGCAATTCAGCGTCTAAGAGGAGGTCGGTTGCCCAAAATAGCAATAGGATCGAAGGTAATGATCAAGGTGATCGCTGGCAATAACCCCGGCAGTAGAAGAATCAAAATAAGAAGTAGCATCTACATTCAGTTTTCCGATATTTGGGGGAGGGGGGATCCATGAATGAGGGGAGCTAATGATGAAAGAGAACCATGGGGAAGTGGTGGTTTGCAAATAAAGTCGGGTGTAGACTTCTGCAAGGGTGAGAATTGCAGTCGGGATTAACCGTTTGTGTTTGAAAAAAATATCACAACTAGATTTTGAAATAAACCAAGTGATGATGGTGAAAAAACCATGAGCTACGTTTCACGTACGTATATATGGTCTCTTATTCATCTAAGTATTTATCTTTTTTTTTTGTTTTTAGATTCATGCTTATTAAGGACGCACGTTAGAGTTCAAGTCTCAAAAAAAAAAAAAAAAAAAAAAAGTCTTGATCCATGTATTGAATCTCAACAATAAAATCAATGGATAAAAAAATTTAGATAGATAATAGTTTGTATTCACTATGAGTTGTAGCTTGTCTTACGTGTGAGTATGCCACTATCCAATACGTTTTCGTAATGACTTCTTTTTGTCTTCTTATTATTAGTCAGAGAATTAGTTAGGATTTTGAAGAAATTGTACATTTGATGTGGCACGCCATGTTCACTCCCATTTGCAAAACTTTAGGAGAACCTACTCCCCAAGAAAAATGTTATAGGTCCACGGCTCAAATAAACTACTTTCTTGCTTCAAGCTAACGCTTGTCAAGCTAGCTCTGCACCCATATTGATGTATTCTCTCTCTCTCTCTCTCTCTCTCTCTCTCTCTCTCTCTCTCTCTCTCTCTCTAGCTAGCTCTGCACCCATGTTGATGTATTCTCTCTCTCTCTCTCTCTCTCTCTCTCTCTCTCTCTCTCTCGATTATCTTATAATAAGGTTGTTTTGTACCAGGAGAAGTTTAGATAAAGAGCAAATAGAGAGTCACGCGCATGCACCAAAAATTGAGTGCACTGTTGTCCCCGCCCCTCTTTTTTTTTTCTTGCATATAAAATAGTTATCACGATTATAAAGATAACAAAAGTGGTCCCTTGCTATTTAAAAGTATTTTTTTTTTGTAATTTACAAAAGAAAATCTTACTTTTTTATTTGTAGTAGTATGAGAATAATATACCATTATGTACAGTTATCCTTACACCTTTAAAATAATATAATTATATCATATCATACTCCTTTTAAAAGCACGAGTTCGGAAAAAACTTTTCATGGTCAATATTACCCTTCATTCTTTTGAATATTTTATTTAAATCTTAATCTATTCTAATTCTAATTATATCTTATCTAATCCCACGTGAACTACCGATATAGCTCAACAATTAAGAAAAAAGATTAATAAACCACATGAGACATTATTT
The DNA here is from genome assembly GCA_037177215.1 of Asparagus racemosus. Classification (NCBI taxonomy): domain Eukaryota; kingdom Viridiplantae; phylum Streptophyta; class Magnoliopsida; order Asparagales; family Asparagaceae; genus Asparagus; species Asparagus racemosus. The sequence goes on along the minus strand of JBAKGM010000200.1, from coordinate 836,607 downwards.
TGAATATTTCATTTAAATCTTAATCTATCCAAATACTAATTATATCCTATATTAACCGCACATGAACTACCTATAGCTCAATAATTTAAAAAAAATAAGATTAGAAATTATACATAGATAACATATGCATAAAGTATTACAAAAAACCCAAAAGGTTTCAAAAATTGCACAAAATACCCTCAAAAGTTCAAAATTACACAAAACACTCTGACTTTTTAAAAATTAAATCAACAAACATTAAATCTAAAAAATAACAACTACCCCCTAGAAATTTAAATTTTGTAATTAACACCCTCAATATTTAAAAATTGCAAAAACAACCTCAAATTTTCAAATTACAAAAAGCAGCCTAAAATTCAGAGATTTCAAAACTTGCAAACAACATAGATGGATTCCAAGAATTACCATTAGGCAATTGAAAATTTAAAATTTGTAAAAAGTAACCTCAAAGTTACAAAAATTACAAAAATCCCCTCGAAAGTTAAAAATCGCAAAACATCTTGAAATTTCTAAACTTATAACCGGTACACATCAAATCTGGAAATTATCAGCAGATCGCTAAAATTTTAAATTTTCTAAAAAAACAATCCAAATTTTTAGTAATTGCAAAAAATACCTTTAAAATTTTAGAGTTGCAAGAAACATCCTAACATTTGAAAACTTACCACCAACGCAAAAAATATAAAAATTATAAGCACCCAACTTAAAATTTAAATTTTTTTAAAAATACTATCAAAGTTTAAAAAATTGTAAAACATACCCTCAAAAGTTTAAAATCACAAAAAGGCTAAATATTGGCAAAGAAAAAGGTAAATGTTTGATATTCTTTCATTAAGATATATAAATTTAACTTTTAATTTAAAGTTTAACATCCCTTTTCAGCATCTAAAAGTATTCTAAATTGATGCTGGTAAAAAATAGCAATTACAAGAGATTAAAACTATCCAGTTAAGGAATAAAAATTTAAAAAATATATGATAGATTAAAAATTAACGTTGTTGTATAAATTTAAGGAACCACATATAATTTTACTAATAACATTAATTGATAGAAGACTAAATTACATAAAACTAATAAGATAATATAATATAATAGGTTAGCATTAATTGATTATAATGTATAAACATTTATCTCTTATGTTAATAATATTTATAGGGTAAAAAAATACAAGGAGTTATGTATGGAGAAACTATAAGAAAGTTTAAAGATATCAGTTAAAAGAATCAAGCTGCTGTCATTTCAAATGGAGAAGTGAAGGAAATAAACCAAAAATTTTAAAACATTCATTAATCACTTGAATTGACATTGAAAAAAGCATATCTAACAAAGAAGCGCCAACTGAGTTCCCCTTAAAGAACACATTGAACAACTTTGTCCCAATCAAAAAAGCTTTTCCCTGAAAGATGCAAGAAAAATTAGTAAGCATTTATAAATTTTCATACTTTATTCTTTAAATACTAAAGGAATCATAAACTTAATATAAAATTACATATAGATAATTTTACAATAGAAACTAAAGTGAAGTCATTGATCAACTATGTTGTGAGATATAATAAGCCAGATAAGATGTGGGAAATCACTATAATAGATAAAATGTATACACATGATGCTTAGTTATAATAGCGTAATTCATTGCAGAGCAAAAAGAGGTAACTCCTAACCTTATTTAAAAAATAAATTAGAAATACAAAATTTTCATACATATGAAATTAATATTTAGTCTCATTGAAACACAAAAATAATCAAAGTCTATATTTCTAAAAGTTTCTATTGAACATTGGAAATACCTTACAACTTCTTTGTGAAGCAAGACAAGAAGACAAAATATGAACAAGTCCAAGGAAAAATGACAATACAATAAATCTAGTTCTAGCCTGATGTCACAATCAATATAGACGATGAAGACACAACTCTAGAATTGCTTTGGTTATCTTGGCTTATTGGCTTTAATTATTTATTTTTCTTTTATAACGCTATTTTTTTAAAGTATTTTTTCACTTTTACAACATTATATTTTCTCAAGTCAAGTTTGATTTCATGTCGGTCTAAATAACGTGAAAATTCAAATTGGCTTTAGATTATATTTATTTCCTATCAATTCAATTATCAAAATGAACACTTAAATTTGGAGTAGCTCATTCAAACAAATATCAAAGAAAATAATAATCACAAAGCTAAAGTTTAAAGACATGAGTGAGCAAAAATAATCAAAGTGAAACAAAGGAATACATTTTAATAAGGAAATAAATCAAAAATACTTAATCATGATATTTAACCACGTGCATTGCATATACATAAAACTTAGTATAATATAATATCTCCAGTAGCAAAATCAGTTGGCTAATTTTAAAAGCGTGTCAACCATATTCTGAACAGCTTGGTTACGACAAAAAATTAGTACAAACAAATAAAATAAGCACATGCAATATCAACACCATCAATCATTAGCACATGCCCCAAGAAAGGGGGTCATATCGTTGATTCAATAATTTGTTTCATTCTATTTTGTTAATGAATAAACAAGACTAAATTATCAGAGGGGTAATTTCATAACCCTTACTACCACTTTGGTATTTCTTCTTGCCCCAGTGATAAAAATTAGTTGCTGGAAATATCATGTGAGGTCACGTGACTCAAATAACCATTATTAAGCAGATGATGTGGTTGGGATTAGGTTAATTAGGAATAATAAATATTGGATATGTAGTTAACTAACCCTAAAAACTGCCAGATTGCCTCCTTTTTTTTATTTACCTCAGACCCTTTTGCCTCCTGATTCCATCTCCTAATACTTGTCATCCTGTTGAACCCATAACCATTTCTTTGATTCAATCCACACCGCTTTGAATTTGAGCTTGAACTTGAAGAAGGCATGTTTTGTATACAAGGAATTTGGAGATGAAGGCGAAATTGAAAAGAAAGAACTTTAATTTAAGCCCTAACCCTAATTTCTATCCCAAGTTTGAATGGTAGAAGGAGAGGAGCATGTGCTTCTCATAAGCTTCAACTAACCTTAACAACCAAAATAAATCTCTCTGTTAGGTAATTTAATACACTCCACGTCCATGCTCACATGCCATCACGTGAGGTCTTGTGGGGCTTTTTGGCCGCCGACAAACTTTTAGGCTTAACTACACACTTGTCCTACAAGAAAAATATCAAAATGATGCTGGAGCAAGGAAAAAAAATACTAGAACGGTAATAGGGATCAAGAAAAAGAAATCAATATGATAATTTAGCCCAAAAAAAAGAATGCACTCTGAAAGTCCGGAGAAAGCTGGCGTTTCTATAATGTGCAATTGTTGCATATGTTAAGAAGCATTATATGCTTTTCAGCTATCTTTAGTATCATAGATAGATGTGTAAAGCGAAATAAATTTTTTTACCTAAAGTTGGTAACTTTAATCATTTACATGCAATAATTTAATATATTTTAATAAAAAACCATTAATTTTATACGTGTCATCCTATGATAGTGGAAGTAGTTTCTCAGTATTTAATGCTTCTTAACCTGCACCCTAAGGGCACACTATAGAAAAACACATAAACAAACTTGGGGTTCTATCCACCAACTTTCTATCTGTTGAACATATGCCTCAAAATCCTCTGATTGTGCAATTCAGCCAATGGATCATCAATGATAAAAGTGAGACCATCAATGATCACTTCGATCATCGATGGATTGCAGTGAACAATCAGAGAAAAATAGAAGCCAGAATTTAGGCAATCGATGGATCACAGGGAACCATCGATGATCTACATTAACCATCAATGATTGCTTTTAACCATCGATGGTTTAAACGCGTTTTGACAGATTTCCAGATTTAATCTTAGTCATTCGTGTTTTTTTATCTCCAACCTCTACCAAGTTTTGGAGACCTCTTTCCAGATCTATTGTTGTCTCCTATATATTAAAATATGGAGAATTTAGATTTAGGGGTTTTACTGTGAGGATTGAAGAAAGAGAGCTTGAGGGTTTAGCCTTTTGCCTTGTTTTTGTACTCTTTTCTCTTTTGATAGTGGAATATTTCCAACACCTCTACCGTGGACGTAGCCCAAATTAGGTGAACCATGTAAATCTCTGTGTTTACAATTGCTTGTCGTTTATTCTCGTGCTTGTTCTTTATGATTATTTTCACTTTATTATGCACTTGTTCTAACAATCTGGTATCAGAGCTTCTGTTGTGATTTGTTTTGTGCGCAAAGAAGAAGTTTACGAAATACAAGATTGAGAAGTTCGACCGTGGTGTCAATTTCAGTCTTTTACAAGTGAAGATGCGGCTATTCTTGTTCAGCAAGGTTTACAAAAGGTTTTGTTGGGAAAAGATAAGTTGCCGACGTCGATGACAGATGATGAAAAGTTCGAGATAGACAAAAAGGCGTTAACTTTAATCCAATTGTGTTTGTCGAACGAGGTTCTTCGGGAAGTCGTGCATGAGAAGACCGCAGGGGTCCTATAGCTCAAATTAGAATCTCTTTACATGATAAAAACCCTCGCCAACCGACTGCACTTAAAACAAATATTGTTTATACTCCTCATGATAGAAGATGTAAAGGTAGAAGATGAAGATTAGGCTTTGTGGTTGATATGTTCGCTACCACCCCCTTACAAGCACTTTAGGAAAACTATGATATATAGCAGAGAATCTATCTCGATGGAAGATGTGAAATCATATTTATTCTTGAAAGAGTTGATGGATAAGGAGTTGACTGGATTCGGTGATGGTAAAGTCGAAGCCCTACATGTTTGAGGTAAAAATATGGAGCTTGGTTCTAACAATAAAAATGAGTCCAAATCGAAGTTGAAGACTAAGAGAAAATTCTGTGACTATTGCAAGAAGAAAGGCCATATCATGAATGAGTGTTGGAAGCTTCAGAATAAAGAAAAAAATCAGGTCAAAGAAGACTTTGCGGAGGCTAGTGTTGTCGAGGATGATTCTGATAGTTTTGTCCTCTTGGCTACAAATTCAGGAAGATCTAAGGATGATTGAATCTTAGACTCCGGCTGTACTTATCACATGTATTCCAATAGAAATTAGTTTTCCACCAACAAATCAGTTGAAGGTAGAGTTGTTCTTATAGCAAATGATTCTTATTGTAAAGTGATTGTCATTGGTGCAATTAAAGTTAGAATGCATGATTGTATTGCAAGAATATTGTTAGATGTTCATCATGTTCCAGATTTGACGAAAAATCTCATCTCTCTCAACACCCTTGAAACTAATGGGTGTAAGTATTTAGCTGAATGTAGAGTTTTGACAGTTTTCAAAGGTGCTCTAGTTATCATGAAAGAAAAAATGTCAAGAAACCTCTACATCTTGTAAGGAAAGGCAATTACAAGTGCTGCTGCAGTTACTACATTGTCGTTGTCAGAGAACGACAGCACCAAGTTGTGGCATATGAGATTGGGTTATATAAGCGAGAGAGGCATGACTATACTTGGCAAGAGGGGACTTCTTTGTGGTCAGAGTACAGAAAAGATAGATTTTTGTGAGCACTACATTCTTGGCAGACAAAAGCGTGTCAGTTTCAGTACAACTGTGCATAGAATCAAAGGCACTTTGGATTACATCCATTCCAATTTGCGGGATCCCTCACGTGTTTCTTCGAAGGGCGGTGCTAGGTACGTGTTGACATTCATCGATGACTACTCCAGAGAAGTTTGGGTGTACATGCTAAAATACAAGGATGAAGTGTTCAACCATTTTAAATAGTGGAAGACATTATTGAGAAGCAGGCGGATAGAAAAATTAAGAGGCTTAGAACTGAAAATGAATTGGAAATTTGTTCTACGAAGTTTGATAAATTCTGTAAGGATGAGGGAGTAGTTAGACATCGGACGGTGTGACACACACTACAACAAAACAGTGTTGCAGAACTGATGAATAGGACTCTTCTTGAGAGAGCTCGTTGCATATTGTTGAATGTTGGTTTGTCAAAAGACTTTTATGCTGAAGCAGTGTCTATGTAACAACCGTGATTTTCGATGCGTATTTTCCGATACACATTTTTATATTAAAATACTAAATGATATGGTACATATTTGGATATTGTGTTTAATTATACGTTTAATGTGTTAATATTTAGTCAATAATATCATTAGATTAATTGTTATTATTATCATGATATTTAATCTGTATTTTAAATACGTAATTAATAGTATTTTTACACCACGTGCAGTACACGTGTATTTAACCCAGATCCTAACCCTAACCATATACATAACTATATATTAATATTTTTCTTTTTCTTTCAAACCCCAACCATTTCACCGTTTAATTTTTTCAAACTTTACCAAACTCACAGGAAAAACTCTCTCCCACGTTTTATTTTTATTTTTTTATTATTATTTTTATTATTTTTATTTCTCTCTCTTCCTTTCTCTCTCTCTCTCTCTCTCTCTCTCTCTCTCTCTCTCTCTCTCCTTATTTCTTCCTCTCTCCCCTCGTTTTCTTCCCCAGCAAACCAAAACCCAACCCATCTCTCTCTCTCCCTCACCTCCTCTCTGTGCCAACCAAGCGCCGCCGCGACCCCCAGCACCCCGCTCCGGCCAACCGCCACTGCCCCCTTTTCTCTTCGTCGACCAACCCAACCGCTGTCACTCCCAGCACCCCGCCGTTCCTCCTCCACCTAAGCCATTGCCCAGCCGACGCTGACCAACACCCGACAACAGCAACACCCACGATCGCCAGCCCAATCGCCGCCGCAGCCACCGCTCCTCTTCCCTCTCCCCGCCACCCCGCTCACCCCGGCCACCGTCGCCGTCCCCCACAACCCCGCAGCCTCCATCTCCCCACACCGTAGCTCCTCCTCCGCTAGACCCCAGCCCCACTCGACCACCCCACTCACCATCCTCCTCTTCGTTCCTCCCCGCGACCAGCCGACGCTCGATCACTGCATCCTCCCTCTCCTCTTCCACCGCTATCACCACCCCCAACGCAGCCCAGCCGCCCCCCTCTCCTCTGCCCCAGCCCCTCAAACTCGCTGCAGCCAGCCCGAAGCCCACAGCCCCCACGCTGCAGCCCTCTCCTCCCCTTCTCCGTCAGTGTCACTGCTCGGGCCCACCAGCCTCTCCCCAACATGCCGCTACCTCCTCTCAGTAGCCGCACGCCAAACAGTCCCTCCCGCAGCCAACTGCACACCGCACGATCACGAACCCGCTCGTGGCTTGTTGCCGCTCGTCGTCGTCGTAAGTCACCGCACGCAGCAACTGTGCGTCGAGGTCCGTCGTCACTGTGCAGGCTCATCCTTGATCATGAGCCATCATTCGTGGTTCGTTGCCGTCTATTCAACGCCGCCGTAGCCCGATCATAGCCGATTCGCTCGTAGGCAAGATTCCATACTCGTTTGACTCGTAATTATATTTTGAGAATATTTAGAATTAGTAAATGCAAGATCTCATACCGTTTACGCGTGTTTCATAGTTTTAGAATTATTTATGAAATATTATATGCATCGGAATGAATCGTGATATATTGTGAACTATAAATGCAAGAATCTATGATTTTTGAATCGTATTTATATTTTTAGGATATTTTTAGAATTTTTCGTATTATCATATGCAAGATTCTATTACCCTTTGATTCGTATTTACATATTTTTAGAATATTTATAAATCAGTCTATGCAAGATTTCGGTGAATATTTAGTTGTATAAAATTATTCGTGATGTTTGGGTAGGTCAGAATTAATCTACGATTAATTTCGTGCCATTTGGATGCAAGAATGTAATTTTAGGATATTTTTAGAATTTATTGTATTGACGAAAATAATTTTGAAAGAAATTATTTAGTGAAAAATGAGTGAAAGTATTTTAAATAATTTTTATAATTAAAAGGAAATTATTTGGGGAGAAAAAGGATTTTTAGAATAATTTGTGGACTTTACTAAAAGGGATTTTTAGAATATTTATGGATTATTATACGCAAGATCCCGGACCTTTTTACCCGTGTCTATATTTTTATAATTATTTATGAATTATTATGATTTTTGAAGTATCAAAATGTTGTATGATGAATATCTGAGTTATTAAGTTATAGTCAAGTGTTATTTTAGAATATTCATGAGAAAAATGTTTTAAATGAATTATTTTATCAAAGGATCGTTTGAATTATCAGAGTAATTTTGGATTTATTATTTTAATACAAAAATATTATTTTAGAAGCTCATGATGAAAACCTAATTTTAAAAGGAAATTTTTAAGGATTATTCTGATCATTTTCTTGGGGAAATGATTATTTTGAATATTTTAATCACGATTGTACAAGTGAGATAAACCGTGACATTTCATGTACGAAACGTTCGCCATTTTCAGATTCCTCTTACACCGTCGTTCAGTTATGTGTTATCTAGTCACAGTTGTAATTTTAAAAAGTTTAAAAATCCGATTAGTGAATTTCTGACATAACTCGTTTACATGTGTAGTTAGCTGTTCATGGTCTTGTTATCGTTTTTCATATCGTTTATTGATCATTCATGTTTTGATGCATTCTTGTATTGATATGCCAGTTTATTGCATCTATTCATAGTCTTGTTGTGTCCAGAGCCGTAGTAGTTCATGACTTAGGAACTTGGTTCGTCATGAACATGACTTAGAGACATGTATGGGTTGACTTGTAGGAGGTGTACCCGTATTTTGGTTATAACTAGTATCGTTGACTTGATTTACCTGAGACCGTAGAATGAGAAAGTCTTGGTTCATGTATTCGGATGTAGCTGTTTATGTATCTTCCAGACCCGTGCCAAGTGATCTTGTTTTCGCACTTGGGGTTGGTTTGTTGGGCCAGTGATCTTATTTTCACACGTGGCCAGTGTACTTGTGTATTCACTTGAGTCCTGCTTGTGTCTGGACAAGCCAGAATCGGATTGCGCGTAGTCCTCAGACCGTAGTTCTGTGGAAATTAGATGCACGTAGAAGAATGTGAACCATCAGTTATCCGAGTAATATGAACTTTGACTCTTGTGAGATATAGACCAGAGACCTGATGTAGAATGGCTAGACTTAACACCGAGTAGAGACATTGACAGTTAGGCCACATGGTTGCATGATTACACGTGTTGCACT
>JBAKGM010000200.1:815914-827444 GCA_037177215.1 Asparagus racemosus | reverse complement strand
GATTACTCGAGGTTGGGGAACCTACCATTGGGCTACATCACTCAAGCCCAGCTCCAGGAATCCACTGAGAAGATCACTCGGACAATGGAAGCCCAGCTCAAAGTCTTCGCTGACGAGCATTTCAGCCGCTTCTCCACAGCAGCAGCACCACTAAGCACCTCTGCTGGGGGCAACCCTCGGCCAGCAGCCACTCCACTACCCATGGGGGCCATCCAGGGACCATGCGGCAAGTCCTGCTCCTATAAACTCCTCATCCCAATAAATCGAGGAGAAACTATGGGCACGCTATACAACCATTATAGATGCAGCCAACCTAACGTGCCAGCCGTGGGCGTCGCGCTCTTGTCTTCAACGACACGACCGACAAAAGTCCAGCCCTCGGCCAAGACCTCGAAGAACTAGCGGGCGTAGCCCTAGAGCACCGCGCCATGCTAGCGTCCCCAGTTAGGTCGACCTCTAAGCCCTAAGGTGGCTACAACCAGGTGTATCAGTCGATCACCGACGCCATTAGAGGGCACACCCCTTTCACTGACACCATCATTGTTTGGTGTAAAAATCTCTTCCGTATTTGTAGTGTCGTTTGTTTACAAATCAATAATTGCTTTTTACAACAGAAGCGAAGGGTAGGCCCTTCTTGTTTTTTTAACGTGGGTTAGTTGGTAGCGATAGGATGCTTTCCTTGATGCTTGAATCGAGTTTGCTTCCCTTGGACGGTCCGACTGACGTTGCGGTTAAAGAGCTTCAGTTCGCAGTAGAAGCTCCGATGGTCTTGAGTTCGACTCTTCCCCGGATGAGCTCACATGAGTGCGGCTGCGATGCAAGAATTTGCAAAAGAGCCAGAGAAGTGTTCAAATCTGAGAGTTCAGATTAAAACTGGGATGCCAAGCAGCTAAGTGCCAAGAGCCCAACAAAACTAACCGAACCTCCTCCCAGGTGGAGGTGGTAGTGTATAAATAGGTCAGGAGAAGCATGGTTGTCCCCTAGATTCATGTGATCTAGCCATGCCTAGAACCATACCACCCCTGTGGGATGTGATCACTTAGGGGTGATGAGAGCCATGCTTCATCATTGCGTAGGATGTGGAAAGTGGGTAGGCCCGCTTCCCAAAGACGGCCACCGCTTGCTCTGCTCAGGTGAGGCCAGCCAGCGATTAGGCGAGCTTTGGGCGAGCTTAGCCTTCGGGCGAGCTCGACCTTTGGGCGAGTCTAAGACGAGCTGGCGGGGTCAGCTGGCGGGCCCCGCCAAAGTGAAGGGCGAATTTTACTCCTGGAGGGCGGGCGAGGCGCTTCAGGTGAGCTCTGACCTAAACCCCCAGGCGAGGTGCGCAGGCAAGCCTCCAGGTGAGTTCGAGCCTGGTCTGGGCGAGCTCTTGTGGGCGAGCTTCTTTGAGTTCGTGCGGGCGAGCTCAACAAGCAGGAGAGCTCCGTGCAGGCGAGCTTTCGTCTAGGCGAGCTCTGCACACGCTGACGAGTCTCAAGTCCTCGGGCCAGCTGGCGCTTGGGCGAGCTTGATTTAGGCGGAGGAGTCTCGGGTGGGCGAGCCTTCACTCGGGCGACGTTGAGAAGTCACCGTGCAGGCGAGTCCTTCAGGCGAGCTCGAGCTCGGCTCAGGCGTCCTTGAGAAGGCATTGCGCAGGCGAGTCCTTCAGGCGAGCTCGAGCTCGGCTCAGGCGGCATTGAGTTCGTGCTGGCGAACTTATCAAGGGGGCTGCGTGTGGGCGAGCCTACTCCCTTGCGAGCTCCTCGCTCACAGGCGAGTCTCAGGTCCTCAAGCCGGCCGGTGCTTGGGCGAGCTCGATTCAGGCGAGATGCCTTGTGCAGGCGAGCCTCCACTCTGGTGATGTTGAGCTGGCGAACTCAACATGCGAAGGCGCCTTATGCAGGCGACCCTCCTACTAGGCGAGGTGAGCATTTTTTACCGCCTACATATATATTTAATTATTGAAAGTTTATAATTAGACATACAATTATTAATTATCATACACACACACACACATACATACATACCTTTAAATCTAGAGTACAGCAAACCAGTCACAACAATAACCATTGAGTTTTGATTCTCCCATGTCAATTTTTCCTCCATAGCACTTGCTAAATCTTCCCACAAAGTGATAGTTATGGTTTTGAACCAAATAAAAGAATAAAATATATATTTAATATTTATGTTATAAAATATATCTATGTATATTTCATATAAACAATAATAAAATCGTAACTTATTCATTATCATACATTATAAAGCTTCTAAACAAAACTTTTCTTCCATTCCTGTCTATGTTATCAATCGCATAAATCTCATCAACTATTCTAATCACATCTATATAAGAAAATAATTGAAATTTAGTATAATTTGACATACATGATAATCTATGAGGAATATAAATTTAATATATACCTATAAGAAATTCTTTTGAATCAATTCTTGATTCAATCTCTTCGTAAGAAAGAGATTTGAATTTGTATTTTTCTATATCATCGTCATCCTTCTCAAAAAAAACTTGATGTTAGTATGATAACATAAATGAATAGATATTGTCATCCACCTCAAAAAAAATTTGATGTTTGTACGATAACATAAATGAATAGATACTGGACTGCTTACTGATTTGTACATCTTACTTGCAGTAATAATCTTTACATTTTAGAAAATATGAATTTTCCTTCTTGCATTATTTTTCTCAATCGTAATGCATCATTCTTACGACAAAAACTAAGTACATGAGTGTTCTGCTTAAAATTGAATAAAACATGTCATAATTAAAGTAAATTTGTATTATTTAAGATTACAATTATCACTATATATAAAAATTTAAATGTACCTCGTTATCAAAGAGAATAAAGTTAATTCCAAATGAGATTTCATTATTTGCGTTTTGTCTATCCCACGTTCGAGTGATTCTTCCTTTCAAGATGACATCATTTTCATCTACTCGAAACTCATTTAACGGGTTGTATGTTGCAATTTTATGACATCCTCATAAAATATCCACAAATTAATTTAATAGAAATACAATTATCTAATATATTAAATTTGTAAATTTAGAAAATAATTTATTTGGTAAATAATTTTAATTACATAAATATTTTAGAAAATTGAAAATATATTTTAATTGCTATAATATTTTAAACAATTAAAAATATATTTTAATAATATATTTCAATTACTGTAATATTTTTAAAAACCTATTTAAATTTACTATAATAATTTAAAAAGTATATTTTAATTGCAATAATAATTCAAAAATATCTTTTAACTAATATAATATTTTAAAAATTCATTTAAACTTGTAAATTTGTAATATAATATTTGTAATATTTTAATTGAAAAAGTATATTTTTCAAATAACTAAAAGTATATTTTTAAAAATATATTAATAGCTATTATATTTTTTTAAAAATGAATATATATGTTTAATTGCTATAATATTTTTAAAAATTGAAAATTACATTTTCAAAAATTTTAATTGCTGTAATATTTTAAAAAACCTACAAAATATGTTCAATTAAAAATTTTAATACCTGGAATATTTTTAAAACATGATTTTCATAAATATTTATTGCTATAATATTTTCAAAAAAAGAAAAATATATGTTTAAAAATTTTAATTGCTGCAATATTTAATAAACCCAAAATATATTTTCAAATATATTTTAAATACTGTAATATTTTAAATAATCAAAAATATATCAACAATTGATAAATAATAAATGATAATTGATAATAAACAAAATAATAAATTATAAATAATATATGATAATAAACATTTTAATCATATCAATAACTAATACTATAAAAATTCCATATCACTAGTTGATTTAGTTTTTTTCTAGATTAAAATTTGATAAATGATAATAAAGAAAATAATAAAAAATTTCTAATACTGCATAAACTTAGCTAAATTTTAATGTTTAAATATATAGATAATGCTGCCACATAACTACTAATCATATATGTAAATTGTACAAAAAATCTAAAAACATATTTACGAAATAGAAATTTTTTAATAAATCAGTAACTAAAAAATAATATAATTTCAGTTTCATAATTATTATATTAAATAAGTAAATAAATTAATATTCATATAAAAATCAGTAAATATGTATTACAAAGTCCACAAAAAAGCATGATTATTCAATGATTTAAATAAAATTAAACATTAAAGATTAGATTTATTAAATAGTTAACTGAGCGTTTTAATTCGAATTTCAAAAAATTGCGTATACATTATTATAGGTGATAATTTAATGATCTAATTTTAAAAAAAATAAATAAATAGTGTCCATTGCAAAGGAAAATTTGGATATACATTGTTTGTTTAAAAAATGAAGAAATAAACGCACAAATTTACTGATTTAATTAATTTTATTAACAATATACAATAAACTATAAAAGAAGACTAAACATCATCTATAGTAATAAATAATTAGCAAAATAAAAAATTAATTAAAAATTTTCCTTTGGCGCATTGTAGAAATAGTAAATGGAAATCCTCTGTTGAAGAAGTTATCTATCTCTTGAATAATGTTTGACCAAGATAGTTGCATTGTGTTTATATATATATTTCAGTGTTTGCGATTACTTGTCGTTTATTTTCATGTTTGTTCTTCTGGATTATTTCCGTTTTATTGTGTACTTGTTCTAAAACTACCATATAATTTTGCTTTGAAAATCTTGCTGATGAGTGATGTGCATGAACGTACAACTTTTAAGATTAAACTTTATATATATTATATGTCAGCACGAATTCAAAACGAACCGAACATATGAACAATGTGTTTGCTGAGTGTAGGAGTCCATTGAGACAGAGGAAATCACCAAACTAATCAGTTTCGGTCCACCGCCCAAATAAACTGGACCTACTCGCTTCAGTTAACACTTGGCAAAAACAATGGAGAGCAAGGAAATCGTAGTCGTTGTGGAGCATGGACAAGTGGATGTACTATCGTCTTTTTTCTTTTTTTTTAAGAGAAACTGAGGCTCTCGTCCCCATCACTAATTTCCACTTTCCATGTTCATGTACATATCCTCTTCTTTTGCCTAATTGCTTAAGCAATACTATTGATAAGTTATCCGCGCTGTCAATTTTTAATCACAACCATAAATGCAAGAAAATTGTTCCTAATTACGTTCTGTGCATTATAAAAAGGGGTAAAATCAGGAACACCTGGATCTATGATATTAAATATGCATTAAATAAGTGTAAATCTGTGAATTATTAAACTTTAAGATTCGTGTACAGATTCTATGATTGACATCACTTAGATACAATTTAGATTCTCACATCCAAGAAGTTATGACCAGAAACTGGGACAACCAGAACAAAGAAAGCGAAGCTAAACAAGACCCCACATTACTGTGTTTCTGGCGCAATTGATTCCTATTGATGAGAAATAAATTAACTGATTCCTTCTATACATTCAAGAGTTTTTTACTCTCTTTTCCGCTAGCCTTTTTTTGATTCTGGAACTTTAGTACGGTATTTATCAACTTTTGTATTTGGTTAAAGTGATTTTTAATTAGTGAAGGTAACATGAAACTTTTCTTCACTTTGACCCGGTCCAAAACGGTGGCTTAATCCTAAGATGTGACTAATTAATATATTAAGCTTATTCTAGTAAATTGGCTTTTTGTGCGGCTTGTAACATTTTGTTTCAGTAAAGTATATTACAGTGATTCATTAGTACGTGTGTACATTATGAAATAAAAGAAAGTCAAGGGGGTTACGTGCAGAACCCCCCAAAGTTCATCATGTTGGTTGGTGGAATTAAAATACTCTAGCAAAGTTTTCTGCAAAACCTCTCAAAGTCTTGGGGTTTTCTGAAATTGGCCCCAAGAAGACCCTCTAAACATAATAGATTTCAGCGGTTCAACCCCTAGTGGGGTTGAGCGACAGTCACACATATACCTCTCATGCCACTAGCATTTCAGAAGAGTATTCTATATTTATTGTGTTTGGTCATTAAATACTAAATTCTCTCTGTTAAAAGTAAAGAAATGTCGTGTGTATGTGTGTATATTTATATATGTAAATATCTGCCAGTGGGCCAGTGGTGAGTCGTTGACTTCATTTTAATATATTTGTAGAGTCTTTAAATATATTTTTTAATCTTTTTGAACGTACATTCAATTCTCATTTGACTTATAGAGCGATCAGATTTTTCTCTTAACACGGTGTTGAATTAAAATTTTATTGTCTCTTTTTGATTTTTCTAACGTGATATTATATCTATGCGTAGATTTTAAATAATCTCACTCTTTTACGAGGATAAATCTTTTCAGAACAGTCTACATGCTAGTCGTAGCTGCTATTATTTTATTTTTAAATATAAGAGCGCGCTTGCATGCATGCGGATGGTTCTAAAGAGAAGCGAAGTACTTCTTTTGTGTGCAAGTATAATTCAATCACGAGTCCCCCTCTGAGTTGATCTGAATACGTTAAATTGTCATCATATAATCTAATTAATTAACTCAAAATAAATCCCAAATCCATATTCCCTTCTGCTCGCAGTTGCTATTTGAAGGAATTTTATTCATTCTGAGTTGTTGTGTGTATCAAAAAAAAATCAACAAACAATCCCACTCTCATCTCAGTTCGCCGGCGAGCACGCCGCCGCTCAGATCCGAGCCTCTCTGCCCCTGATACGAGCCTGATGCACTCCGATTTAGGAGCTGAGGTGGGATAAAAAAACTTAATTTGGAAATAAAAATCCCAGCTTTATTGGCTCTCCCTCTTCTGTTCATGGAGGAGGCTCCAAAGGAGCGCGAATGGGTTCCGGCGATCTCGGCCTCCGATTGGTACGGAGTCTCCGGCGATCTCAGCGGGGAGCGACCGATGCCGTACACGAGGCTTCTGGCGACCAACGATCCGGCGATCATGAGGCAGATGAATGCACCTCCGATCATGATCGGTCGAATCGAAAGCCGAGGTAGCCGCGAGATGAAAGGTATCATCTTTGATTCAGTTGGTTACTGTTTTCTTCTTGTTTTTAAAGTTAGTTGGTTGGTGCGCATTCTCTGTTGATTTTGTTTTGTTTGCAGATGGTGGAGCGTCGTTTCCTTGCTCGCCAAATCTCGACTTGTTGCCTCAAAATAACATGGAGAGTAGTAAAGCACCAAGCTTTCAGGATCTCCTGTTGAATTTTCACTCTGAAAAAATGCAGCAGCAGCAATCTGCGGCGGATTTGGATTTGAATCGCGGGACGACCAGCTTTCAGGATCTACTGAGGATCGAGTCTGAAAGATTCTTGCAGCAATTTGTGGCAGAAGAAGGACCAGTGGAGGAGGACCAGTGTTTCTCGAATCGACAGCTAGATTCTTCTCAGGCCCATAATCAAGAAGCAGACTCATCCAAGAATCAAGGAGGGATAGACTTGAATAAGACCCCGCCACAAAATAAGCCGGCGACGAGGAGGAGGAAGTATACACCAAAGGTTATTAGAGAGGGGAAGCCTGCAAGAACACCGAGGAAGACCGCAGCTCCCAATTCAGCGGAAAAGCGGAGATGTGTGAGGGAGAAGAAAGATGAGAGCCCAGTGCAAGAGAACCCCGCAAGTGCACCAGGAAAGATCGGCGATGATCACGATAGCGCGCGTAGGAAGAAGCCCATTAGGCGGAGTTTGAATTTTGATTTAGCAGATTCTCAAGCTGCAGGAGATCAATTATCAGGATTAAGGGAAGAAGCTGTTGTTGTTAGCTCCCAGGAGCAGGACTCGGTGGTTTCAGAGAGGCCAATTGGCCATGGTGTTGGATTTGAGGAGCTCAACAGTTCGACGAATGAGAACCTAAGAAGTCCACAAACTCCAAGTCAACCTCCTCGGCCTTCGAGGCAGGAGATGTTGAGAAGGAAGTGGCAGGCTGACTTCGGGAGGATGGTACAGAAGATGAACTCATCTCAGCAGCAGCCGATTAGAAGAGAGGGAGAGAATCTGAAGAAACTTGCTAGGATGATAAATTGTCGAAACAACCAAGAGAGACATTCACAAGATAGGAACTCAGGGGTCCTACTTCAAGTAGGAAATGGAGATTACAATGGAATCTACAAGGGCAATGGAAACTGCAATGTGAATAGTACTAATCCATGTTCTCCTGATGTTCACAAGAGAAGGAGAGTAGAAAATGGTCACCAGGAACCCGCACCTAATGCTTCTTCTAGTGGATGGAAGACTAGCCATACCATGCAAGCTAGTAGACAAGCGTTCTCCTTTGCAGATGCACAAAGGTTGATGGCCCTTGAGAAAATGCAATCCTCAAAGTATATTTTGGCATCAAATCAAAATGAGAGGGAGATGAGATACAAACAGGTTCATGACAAAGCAGACCGAAGCCAACCTTCAACTCCTGAAAAAACATCGGGGTACAATAATAGTCAGGAACATGATATTTATGGACCCAGAGCTCGTGTTGAAGCTCTGATTGGAAAGCAAAAGCAAACGGGAACAAGGGCTAGAAGGCAGAAGAATAAGGAACAAGATCCTCTTGTTAATTCTTCGCCGAGGGAACTTGTACGATACGGAGATCCTATGGAGGAAATTATCCAAAGATTGAGTAATTTAGACATAAATGGTGGTGATGGAGTTGTTTTTATAATTCAGCCGCAAAATGCGCTAGTTCCTTATGCTGGCGGAAGTGGCACTATGGTTCTCTTTAATGGCAACCTTATCAAGAAGCGGAAACCTCGGCCAAAGGTTGATCTGGATCCCGAATCAGATAGGGTTTGGAGACTTTTGATGGGAAAGGAAAGCAGTATGGGTGAAGAGGGAACAGATATGGATAAGGAGAAGTGGTGGGAGAATGAAAGACGAATCTTTCATGGTCGTGCAGACTCATTCATTGCTAGGATGCATCTGATCCAAGGTATAGTTGTTATTCTTTCTATATTCTTAATAATCTTGGTACTTCCTGTGATTCCTTTACTCCCGTAAAGAATTCTATGAGTTAACAAAAATGGAACATAGTAAAAGCTTCAGACTTCATAGGTACTGTATCTAAATGCATACACATTTTTCTGTTTGTTGACAAATGGCTTAATGTAACTTTCAAACTAAGAAACCCGGCATAAAACTAATGGTTTTCTTTTCATACATGCTATTATTATGTGGTACTGTTAATAGCAAATTTAATTTTGAATATGCTCTTCTCTTTAGTTGTTATCTTCCCTTCAGGTGATAGACGCTTCTCGAAGTGGAAGGGATCAGTTCTGGATTCGGTGATTGGTGTATTTCTTACGCAGAATGTCTCAGACCATCTTTCAAGGTGCAAAAGTGATCCCTTAAATTGGAAAGTGATCATCTTCACATCTTATATCTAGTCATAAGCTTTCTCTTGGCCTCTTCAGTTTCTCTGCGAATAAGGATGAAATAATCCAATGACTTTCAATTTTTTAAAGCAAATTGAGATTAAAATAGAGAATAGAAGGTAGAAGTGGTTTCATTCATTTGCTCACGGTTTTCTGTCTTTGATTTGGACAGCTCTGCATTCATGTACCTTGCTGCAAGGTTTCCTCCTAGGTTAGAGGGTAATAACAACACTGCTAATGTAGAAATTATCAGCAGATCTATAGCTGTCAATAGAGAAGTATCAGAGCAAAAGATAAGTGGCCAAAGCTTGTCAGGAACCAAGGAACCTGAGCAAATGCATAATAAAGAACTGTCTAACAGTACTGAATCACTTGAAAGCAATAATTTAGGTTGTAGCATTGGGCGAGGGCTAGGTCATGAATCACCGGACAGCGTTTTAGGCTCTGTCGTTACTTTCACTAGCTGTACAAGTGCAGTAGAAGGTGATGACAGAAATTCTTCAGACAATGTTGTTTCATCACAGAATTCTTTAGCTTCATCTCAAAATTCTTCAGAATATCCAGATCAAACATCTAAACAGCGCAAACCGATTCCAGTTATGAACTCTGAAGGTGACGAGTTGCTAACTGTAGGTAGGGGCAGTGGTGTCAGTTCATTCAGAGAGCTTCTAGATATGGCAGATGGGAAAGTGCTGAATGACTTGAAAGCTACTGGCAATGAAAGGATATTATTGGCAACACACAAGGGTTTGATTGATTCTTCAGCATCCATACGAATTGACGAGAGTCCATCAGTTACAAATGGACCTTCTTATCTCCATGGTTCAAGTCCTTGCACCTACACTTCTAATTCTCTTTTCCACTCATCAGAACTAGATTTCTCAAGTTTGTTTGGTGCTCCATCATCTTATGGTTATCAGAATTTTTCGAGCTCATCTTTGAGAACAGAGAGATCTGATGTTTTCATAAATGAATATAGCCAGTCTTATTTACCTCCATCTGCTTTTGAATTAAATCAAAGGACTATAAATGAGTCAATGAGCAGGCAATATGCTACGTATACAAGAAGTTCAACCAATGCTAATGTTGCCCCTCGTGCTGATTCATTTGGAGGAATAGGCAAGAACCCTACTCAACCAATAACTTCTTCTGGGATAGGGATGAGGCCTCTTCAAAATGAGATACATTCTTGTTGTCTAAATGAATTCTCTTCAAAGACAAATATTTCTGGTTTATGTTTAAATCAACAAGAAGAGAATGAACTTGTGTTCCAACAAAGAGGAAGACAAGCAGAAGATCATATGGAAAGACCTCAGCAAGCAGTTGAAACTCGTCAATCTTCTTCAAATTTAAACAAGGACAATCAGCAGAACAATTTAGGTGCTGGAGGTGTAGCTGAGTCAAATTTAAGAAAAGAAGTAAACACATCTCAGAAGGTTTCATCTGGAACCATGAACAATGAATCAAAGATTAAGAAGGGAAAAATTGAGAGTGATAAGAGGACCGATGACTGGGATAGTCTGCGAAAACAGGCAGAAAATGATGGTGCGAAAAAAGAACGAAGCAGTGACACAATGGACTCACTGGACTATGAGGCATTAAGGAATGCAGATGTCAATGAAATATCGAATACTATCCGAGAACGAGGCATGAACAACAAGCTGGCAGAACGAATCAAGGTAAGCCTAGAAAAATGTTCTAAATAGAAGTTAAATCTTGATGAGTCTAAGCGAGGAGGATTCAGTTCATTAATCAAACAAAATCAATTTCGAGTATATATATACCCATATTGAATTGCAATTTATTCATGTAACTTGTGATCACTGCCATCCTATTAGTATGTAATAACAAAAAATACTTCTCATAGATTATAGTTACCATTTCTAGCTACAGAATGTCATCCAAAATCAATTTACAGTTGATTTGTTTTTCCCGAAAATGATTAATCTAATTCTGATTACTTCTTTCCAGGACTTCCTCAATCGGCTGGTTAGGGATCATGGAAGCATCGATCTTGAATGGTTAAGATACATTCCACCAGACAAAGCAAAGTAAGAGCTATAACGTAAATCGTGTATTGGCTCTTAAACCAGCAGTAAAGGGAGTTTGCAATTTCATCCTATATTTAGATATTCCACCTAATTTTTCTGTTTGCTCCAATCTCATGTGAAGCATCTTGAAAACTCGGGCTTTAATTAGACATCTAAACTATAGGCTAGGGGAGGGGGGGGG
>JBAKGM010000200.1:795762-815673 GCA_037177215.1 Asparagus racemosus | reverse complement strand
GGACTGGGGCTCAAGAGTGTTGAATGTGTTCGGCTTTTGACACTTCACCATCTAGCTTTTCCTGTAAGGATTCTATCGTAATAGACTGACTTATCAAGGCTTGCCTTATTTTTCCAGCTAATTGTATCATTTACAAGGTTGACACGAATGTTGGTCGCATTGCTGTAAGGCTGGGATGGGTACCACTTCAACCCCTGCCAGAATCTCTTCAGTTACATCTTTTAGAAATGTAAGCACCTTGACATTGTTGGCTATTAGTTGATTCATTAACAAGCTTGTCACAAGGTATGCCAAAAGGAAATAGCCGTAATTTTTTTCTCGTGTCCAATGAAGGTACCCTATATTGGAGACAATTCAAAAGTACCTTTGGCCTCGGCTATGTAAACTTGATCAGCGGACATTGTACACTCTATCATCCTATTTCAAGGATCCTTTTTATTTTCATATATAGATTAGCTCAACATTTCAAAATGCATTGACATGCAAATCAACTAATTCTAGTCTTATGTCTTAATTTTTCAGATATGAGCTGCACTATCAGTTAATTACTTTTGGCAAGGTGATTCATTGAGCTTATATCGGGCACTATATGCAAGTGATGAATCAATTCATATACATGATAAAGCAGTTCTATGAGTTTTCATGCAGGTTTTCTGTACAAAGAGCAAACCAAATTGTAATGCTTGCCCAATGAGAGGAGAGTGCAAACACTTTGCAAGTGCATTTGCCAGGTATGCTACACACTTCAAACAATAATTTCATTGAAATGCTTGCCAGTATATGATAATTCATTACGTTGCTCCAATTAATACCTGTTAGTGAAATATGTAACATGTGATAAATGTGGGTCTACTACAATGTATTTTGTGTGTGTCTACTACAATGTATCTTGTGTGTGTCTAGATACAACACACCATGTGATAACCCAGATACAACGTCACAGAGTGATGCATAAATTAACTAAATTCTGGGGAATTTTTTATTTGGATTTCTATATATGTCAACGACTCAACATTCATTATTACAAAATGGAAGTTACTGATGCACCAAATTTGTCTTGCAGTGCAAGGCTTGCTCTTCCAGGACCAGATGAGAAACTTTTGGTGAGCTCAACAATTACTGTTTCCTCCACAAGAAGTGATGGATCAGTTCCCATCCCAATGCCCTTACCTCAACTTGAAGGGAGCACGCACTTAAGGGAACAAACTGCTCCTAAAATCTGTGAGCCTATCATTGAGGAACCTGGAACGCCTGAGCCTGAGCATATAGAAACAACAGAAATTGATATAGAAGATGCTTTTTATAATGATCCTGATGAAATTCCTACAATAAAGCTCAATCTGGAAGAGCTCACTCAAAATTTGCAACATTATATGGACAGTGATTTGTCAAAGGCGTTAGTTGCTATAATTCCAGAAGCTGCATCCATCCCCATGCCTAAGCTGAAGAATGTGAACCGGTTGCGTACCGAACATCTAGTGTATGTTGTTACACTATTGTCCTTGCTAGTTGTTGCTTACTAGAAAAACAAGCTAGTGACGTTTTAATGTATCATTAAGCATTGTTGAGGAAGCACTGATGTAGGTTTGATATGGGTGGTTATTATTGAGTAATTATTTAAACAAGCTGACCTTATCTCTTCATCTTGTAGGTATGAACTTCCAGATTCACATCCTCTTTTGGATGGGGTAAGATATACCTTCATATGTTCCAAATGGCATGACTTTAGACCATGTTAATTTATTTGCTCCTTATATCTGATTACAGCTGGACAAAAGAGAGGCTGATGATCCCTGCCCGTATCTTCTAGCTATATGGACCCCAGGCAAGCACATTGGATGTGGTTGAAAATCTAAGACATGTTTGTCTCTAAATTTTACTACTTATGCACTTGCAATGGCATGTAATAGGTGAAACTGCTCAATCGATTGAGCCCCCATCTGCATGCTGCAACACCCAGAACACTGGTAAATTGTGTGACAGGAATACATGCTTTAGTTGCAATAGCATACGAGAAGCACAATCTCAGACGGTCAGAGGGACACTTTTGGTAATGCCAAGTTCTTTTTATATTTATCTATGACCTGTGTGTAATATCTTATATTTAATGATGACTCATCACTAAAATACAAACTTATGTACACACACAAAGGATTATTCTAGATGATTTTTGTTATTTGTACGTCATCTTGAACAGATTCCATGTAGGACAGCAAATAGAGGAAGCTTTCCGCTCAATGGCACATATTTTCAAGTTAATGAGGTAAATACTGTGTCCTTATGATAAAATTGAATATTGCAAATGATAGCACTGTGTGAAACTGACTTCACTAATGTCCTTGTGGTAAAATACTTAAACAAGTATAAATTTTGATGCAGGTATTTGCAGATCATGATTCTAGTCGTAACCCAATTGACGTTCCTAGGGACTGGATATGGAATCTTCCAAGACGAACTGTATATTTTGGAACATCTATACCAACAATATTTAAAGGTATTAAGATGATGTCTAGACACTATTATCTAGAATAATAGTATTTAAATCATATACTGACAGCATGTAAATCACCTATACTGGTAGGACTTACAACTGAAGGGATACAACAATGCTTTTGGAGAGGTATGTATCTGATTACAGATCCTTTATATAGCTTTTAAAACTGGGACAGGGCATATGATGACTACTTCTGTAGCTTTATTTTGCTAACTTTTCATTAAATCTGGGTTAATTGTGCATAGACCCCTGTAGTTCTAATGTTGCAGATAGACCCTCTGAGTGAAATGTTTTACTCTTCTACCTTCAAAAAGAGTTATTCTGGCAAATAGGCCTCCCGAGGGTAAGAGAGAACAATTTCACTTGGGTGGTGTATCCACAATTGGGTGATAGTACGGGGGTCTATCCACAACAATAGAACTACAGGGGGTATATCCACTATTGAGTGATAGAAAGGGGGTCAACCCCCAATTAACCCTAAAAAAAATTCAGTGTGTTTGCTCTGCACATTGCATGTAAATCTTCTTTGGTCACTGTTAGATCAGCTAGTTAGTTAGTTATGATATTTCTTGTTTACTTTTTTCCATCCTCAGAAACTTTGAGCAAAGTACACCTCCTCAGTGTCTCCGCCACCGCCGACAACCATCTCTTCCGGCATTGATAGTTCGATGCTGGCATTAACAGTCACTATTAGCGACAGTTTTCACAACAGTTTTCACACCCATCCTGCGTATACATTTGTATTCTGAAACTATGGATATCTTGATGGTACAAATTTTTGTAATTGGTCATAGGTATTAAAATAGTCAATTGGTCATAGGTATTAAAATAGTCAATTGCTTCTTTTTGCATAAACCAGTGACTACAAGTCTTTCTTTAAATCCGGATTTACCCGGTTTAAGCTTATATTTAAAAATAACTCAGAAGAATTTTTTTTAATGGATAATTCAGAAGAAATTAATGTACGTGCAGGAGGTGAATCTATTAGTAGCCCGTTTTATCAAATGTAAACCAATCTATTTAATATTGACGGCCTCTTTCTAAGGAAAAAAAAATTCAATAAGTTGAGTCAAAGTATCATCTCAACATTATGTATGCTCATACAATCAAGAGTTAAGTTAAATTCAAAAAAGATAAAATATTTGCTTTATCATTCTGTGAAATTTGCAATCAAGCCAAAACAATTTTCCTGTAACAATCCTTTTACTTCTTAATTCGGTACTTTTTGTCCCTCTCAGTGAGAGGCAAGTTAAACATATTTATCATTTTATGAATGTTGAATGTAGATGCATTCAATTGGTCTAGTTCCAAGCTTAGGACCTTCAGAACCAGCTAATCTTACTTAGTGCAGTACAACTCCACACCTTGAAATATCCAAAAGAAGGTTTTCTGTTCTCTTTGATAATCTTCCTTTCATTACCTATATGGTTTGATGTTCATTAGCAAGATAGAGTTGAACCTTAGATTCCCTCTAGACCAAGCATAACTGCAGAAGTGCTTTTGCTGAGAGGTTTCAGTTGTCTATCTTGTTCATGTGATGGTCCATTCTCTATCTTTTTCCTAGATTTTCTAATGGCAGAGATTGTTATGTTTGAGTTTTCATGTCAAACAAATTAGAGGACATAATCATGGACATTATAGCAGGCTAACCGGTAATAACCGTCCCTTCTCTCTCATGACCAGAGATATCACGTGCAAGTGAGTTAATGGTCAATCTATCACATGAATATGCATAATTGTACTGGTTACAACAAACAGAGTAAATAAGATTATAAAATATATATTCAAGTTGTATACATTAATAATTACTTGATTAATCATAATTTTCTATTAGAAAAGGAGATAGATAAGATGAATACATCCAAATTAAATGAAACTGCAGAACAGTCCTTCCAGGGTTAGGACCTCAGAACAAGCTAATCTTACTACTGATGTGCAACTCCGTGTGTGGAAATCTCCAAAACAACTTTTTCTCCTCTTTAATCTTCCTTCCTTGCCTATATGAATTGTTGCTCATTTGCAACTAGAACTCTTTAAATCTTAGATTCTGTTGAGACCAAGCTTAACTGCAGAAGTGCTTTTGCTGAAAGATATAAGCCATGTCAGTCACAATTGGACCATCAAAGAAATTGTTCTTGTTGTTCCCTCTGGAGCATCACGTTCCTTGATTGTGCAATATACCTGACTTTGCTGATGTTCATATTGCTCTTACGTAAAGCAAAATGCACTTGCACTCACTAT
This sequence comes from Asparagus racemosus, assembly GCA_037177215.1. Lineage (NCBI taxonomy): Eukaryota > Viridiplantae > Streptophyta > Magnoliopsida > Asparagales > Asparagaceae > Asparagus > Asparagus racemosus. Next base: position 810,938 of record JBAKGM010000200.1, on the reverse strand, counting down.
CCGAGTTTGTTTCTTCTTATTAATTTAACAGCTTCATTTGCGCCTTTACCTCCTCTTTGGATTCCATTTTCATTCCTCATAAGGTACAAGAAGCCCTCAAGCATCCTGGTTGAAAAATATCAATGGAAGATGGAATATGAGATGCATGCTCTTTGGTCGAATCACACCTAGCAATTAGTTAGCCCTTCAGGTGGTAAAATAGTTGGGTATTGTTGAGTATTCACAGTGAATTACATTCCAAATAGTATAGTCGAGTGACTTAAAGCTCGCCTGGTAGACAACTACTCAACAGTATGGAGTTGATTATAATGAGACTTTTTATTCTATAGCCAAACTCAACTCTGTTCCGGTAATGATCTGTACTGCATCCAGTCACAGTGGCCACTTCATCAACTTGATGTCAAGAATACATTTCCTGATGGAGACTTGATCGAGGTTATACATGATGGTTTTGAGTGAAAGGGGAGATTTTGGTTTGTTTGCTCAAAAGGCCTCTCTATGGACTAAAGCGGTTACTTGGGCATGGTGCAAGAAGTTTGGAAAAGTAGTTTGTTCTTAGATTCAGATACTCTCCACAACCAAAAAATAGTGGAGAGATCACTACTTTACTTTCAATCATTGATTGTTCAATGTATGATTGTGATTTGTCTTCTAGGCTATAAAATAGAAATATGTGCGATTCATAGGGATATGGTAAGTGTTGTACATGGAATGAATCACAAGTCTTCACAACCATACATTGAACAAACAATGGTTATAATTGAAAACAGTGGCCTCTCCACTATTTTTTGGGAGTGCAGAGGATCCAAATCCTTTGCTCTTACGACTTTCTAGAAGTAGGATAGACTATTCCCTTTTCACAAGAAAAGGGAAACAGGGGCATGTGATTCTATTGGTGTATGCATGTGCAATCATTGTCATCTATAGGTAGGGGTGCCAAAAAATATCTGTATCCGTTACAATGCGGATATGGTTACTGATATCTATATCCAATAGGATGTAGTTATGGATACGGATATATAATTAAATCTTTGGATCCGTATCCGAAAGATCCGAATATATATTGGTCATACAATTATAATTGTTTTTATTCTCAGATTAATGGATTTGAGGTTGATTTTGATGATCAAGAGATCTAATCTTAGCTTTTCGAATGTAACAAACATATTAATGAACTATCATGTATCATATGAACTATACTCTTTTCAATATTATATGGTCATTATATCCGTTTTGTGTTTGCATATATACTTGCATGTATATCCGTAACCGATCGGGATTTGGCGGATATGGATATAAATTTTCCGTACCGAGACACATCCGTATCCAAATCTGTTTCCGTAATTGGTAAGCAAATACAAATATTGGAAGTATCACATCCGAACCATAACCAAACCATTAACACCCCTATCGATAGGCCAAAATTTTGCTCAGATTTCTTTGATCAATACGAGAGGAAGATTCTGTCTTGATGTCAGTTAAGATGAAAGTCTAAGGTAGAAGACTCTTGTTCCCTGGGAAATTCACCTACCAAGGATTCCATTTTGCTTGGAATTTTCCTTGTGAAGCACCATGATTTTGCTGGTATTCAAGTCCTGATGAATAAAGGTTTGATTTTATTCTATCGCGTCCTTAGGCTCTATAGTTCTTTTTTTTTTTTTTTAACTTCTGGGCACTGAAAAGTTCTGTGCCCTGTGTTTAATAGAAATGTTTTCTTTTATGAGAGAAGGTGTTATTAGTTTGGGTTCCAATTGACAAGAAGCTTAAACAAATTTGCATGTAAACCTCTTTTCCTTGATTTTCCAGCTCCTAGACGTATATCACATACTTTAAGCAAAATTGTTTTGAACTATTTTACATTCTCTTACACTTGAGAAAATATTATCCTTCAAGTTTGCCTCATTTCCCTATCGGTTGTTCATCGTATTGTATTGTGATGTCTCCAATTTTGTATACCATAAAACTTTCAGTTAGTAACCAAACTGGCTGGTGCTCGCTTCACTCTGACATGTAATATAGAATTATCATTTTTGTGTGTAAACTGCTCAGGGTTTGTCTGCGTGAGGGGATTTGATCGGACAGCAAGAGCACCAAGGCCTCTCTTTGCAAGGCTACACTGCCCCGCGAGCAAAGTAACCAAAAACAAAGCAGCAACAGCAGCAGACAAGAATACTTAATGGGCAGGTTCGAAAAATATACGAGCCAGTTGGGAGTATTTTCTTGTTTCACGATCCTCTACCTTCAATCTAATTGTATGAATGGGACACTGTATCCTAATGTTCAGTCTCGCAATTTTGTAGTCCTATCTTTGGGATGCTATGAAATTTCTGTGATCACAAAGGAGGGCTATGTTTATACTTGTATGTATGTAGCATGTATCTTTGTCTCAAATAATAAGTAAAATCATCCCAAATAGTGTATAATGCAATGTTAATGGCCTCGTTCTTTTGCATTAAGTGCTGGTTCTTCTCAGAACACGAGCTTTGTGTTTTCTTTATTGTGCTGTGGTTCAACAGTGTAAGACATCATACTTTGAATTCAGTGTAGAAATAATTTTTCAGAATATCTATCTCTTATGTTAACGATACCATACAAAAGAGATGTAATCCTGTTCATATGTTGAATGAACTTGTGAATAGATAAATTGCAAGTAGAAAAATAAAATGTTCTTTACTGAAAACAAAAATTTTGCTCCAGAAATTAACTGGAGCCATCCCCATTTGCATGGCAACAGGTCGGCCGCATTGTGCCCTCCTAAATAATCAATCACGTGACTAGCACTAATCTCAACATATAATTGAGGGCTAAATTATCAGATTTGTTTTTTAACCCTTTTTATCATTTTGTTATGTTTTCTTGCTCGTGTTTCTTTTCTTGACCTATTGTGTAAATAGATCCAAAAATTGATTGCCGGCTAAATTCTTGAATATTCTGCAAACCCTCTTCAACTTCAAGCTCAAATTCAAAGAGAGATGAATCGAACCTAGGAAATTCAGAGAAGATGAATGTGAAATTGAAAATGGAGAACTTTGATTTTAGTCGTAACCTAATTTCTTATCCTAATTTTGAATGAGATTAAGAGAGAGAGAGAGAGAGAGAGAGAGAGAGAGAGAGAGAGGAGTGTGTGCTTCTCACGTGCTTCTACTAACTTTAATCACAGAAATAATTACCATTTAATACACTCCACGTCAGCGATTCGTGGGATTGTTTTTGTTGGCGGCCAACGTTTGGTCTATTTGCACAATGAGCTAAAAAAACCAAAATGATGCCGGAGCAAGCAAAAAAAACACCGAAGTGGTAAAAATAAAGTTCAAGAAAAAAAATACTAATCTGATAACTTAGCCAATAATTAAGTTATTAAAGTTATAAAGGACGTGATTAACACTATTTCCCAAGCTTTCGGCAAATTTTTTGGTAGATCCACGTCCTTATTTATAGGTCCAAGAGCTTATCATATTATAACCTCGTCCAGTGCATAAATTTCTAGGGAAAACAACGCAGGGAACATACTTTGTCTATAGATTTCATGCTAATTGTTCCAAACCTGATTCCTCTGGACTTTAGTTGATTCACCTACAAGAATATGTCGCCGTCTATATTTTCAAAAAAAAGTATTTTAAGTTGTGAAAATTTTGGAAGTGGTGCTTGGAATTTCAAACAGCAGAAAGGAAACTCTGCTATATTTAACACTATTATACTTTACGCGATCTAATTTGTTGACTCAGTGACATTTGAATTCAACAAGGTACTCTAAAGAAGAAAATTAAAAAAATGTAAATACCTTAAAAAAAATTACTATTGTCGAAAGTCATAACAGCATGAATTGTGCAATTTTCAATCAACAAATCTCAATTAATTACTCATCATATTCTTTTCAACTATGACTACAGGTTCGAATCAGCATTTTTCAACCAGTAGCTCTTCGTTTGTTTAATACGGCCCAATATAATGCAATACTTCAATTACAGAATTAATGCATACATTTACACGTCATTTCCAAATTTAGATACAAAGCAATGACTGCATGATACGCTCCATGATCACGCCATTGATGATGGGATGCAAATGATATATAATTCAAACTGATTACGTTGGATTGAGAATCTCTGTATTTTTTTGTTGTAGAGAACTCCTACGGTGAGTTAGTGAAAAAGATTTTATATAGTTTTTGCGTAAAATATCATTCATGTGATCTGTTGAATAATTAGAAGTTACTAATGGGTGTAGTGATTCTCAACAATCAAGGATGCAAATTATCTCAAAATATTTATTCAAAGTTTATGTGTTAATTAATTCTTTAGCCAGGAATTTAGTGACGCACTAACATATTGACCATCATATAATTTATATGTGTTGTATATACATATTTGTGTATTCAAAAGTGATATTTGATTTTATATATGTGTGATTTTATTTTTATTTAATGCTCCCAATTATTGTGAAATTTTCAACTCAAGAGGTCCTTAACTGGGGGAACATGAAATTAAACGCTAGAAAAATAGTCGAGTTGAACCTATATTTAAAAGATAAGGAATATACCATGAGGGATCTTTCCTGTAAGTCTAATTTAAAGGCTACAGTTTGAATTTCCCCGGTCAAACTTTGAATCACTTAGCAGACAAATACATATACAAATCATAAAATACTTATAAAAGGCTCTAGAAACGGAATATCAAATTTAGATTTGGTACAGAGATTCCAGTTAATGAGAATACGTGCATTAAATTTTTGGACATATGTAATTTAAACTTCCATTTCAAAAACTATTTCTTTGTTACTTACTGATATATATGTCATTTAATTTGATTTTCCCCGGCTACTTCTGATTAAGGAATATCCAATTTTAGGAATGACATGTCTTAATTTGATTTTCCGCCGGCATTAAATTTTTTTTGTTACTTTTAATTATTTTCCCCTATTTACTTTCCATATCGGAACATGAGGCTCATTGAGAAAGTTTAGCAGTGTATGAACAATTTTGAATAAATACAAAACTAGATAGAAAGCTGAGCGCAGATAAACTAATTTATTATGTAGAAATAGAAAATCTCCACAAAAAATTAATTCGAGATTTATTAACTTTGAAACTTCTCACCAAATGTTTAGGTAGGTTAACTAATAAGCGATCAAGTCTGCGTTCAATTTATCGTACCATAACAAATTGTAGGCTCACATGCTTATCACTTGCCAACTTACATTATTCCGCCTCATTGAACGCATAAAATTACGAGAAAATGGCTATAGGTGCATATCACTATGAAATTGTCTCTTTAATATAAATATATAAGCTATCTTTCCACTAATTATTATACCTAATTTCTTTAGGTCAACGAAAAAAAGAAAATGGATGGTAGAAGAAAGATATGCAAGAGAAAATGATGTAAGTGCAAATGTCACAAGAGATGCATAAAATGTATTAGAAAACTGCTTTTATTTTGATTTGTTTTCGTAAGGAATAATGTTTCTTATTTTAGTTTTTATATTTCTGGATCCTTTAATGGGAGTTTCGACTCGATTTATGTGCGATCTTGAACGGACTAAATAAATGTGTTCGTGCTAGGCCCGCAATATGCTCTGCATGTTGAGTTTTTTTTAATAATTAGTAATCTTTTTTTGCTGATAAAAGATATAATTTGAAATTATTAGCAGAAAATGTGACAATACTGAATTACATCATTTATATTTCTTTTTCATTGTAACTGAAATGTTCTAGAAACAGAATCTATCACGTTAATTTATTAAAACTTGACCCTTTCAAGCTGATTCAACTAGTCTTAATACTTCACTGCCCGGCTTCATATGTCCTAACAAAATAAATAAATAAAGGTGACGAACATCACTCAAGCGGGTCCAATTGGCTAGGTGTCTTGATTAAACCAACATCTAAGCTAACATAAAAGCCAAGTGGTTGATTAATAAATTAGTTAACTTCATAATTCATCATAATGAATGTGAAAATTAATGCATAAACTATAAATTTGTAACATTTAACTATATTAAACTATAACCTTCCCGTGGTCGATTCTTCACGCAACCTAATCTGCTGACTCGTGACATGAGAATCCAACAACCTACTCCAAAGAAGAACTTTCAAAAAATTCAAATGCATACAAGACCTCAGCCTCATGACAGCATGCATTATGCAATTTTTAATCAACTAATCTCAATTAATTACTCAGGTTAATTAGGATTTCTACCTCAAATGTGAGTCAGATATTAAAATAGGGATATAATATTCACAAGCTTTAATAATTTGAATTTTTCCCTAATAAATTGTCAAGCATAATGTGACCACTGACATGATGATATATTGATAAGTTGAGTAATGCATGTTTGCTCCTAACCATAATCCTTTTCATTTATTTAATGCTCCTATTTGTTTGTGTGTTGCGATTCAAGCAGTCCTTAAAAGTAGGCAGCACGAACAATTAATCGCAAGGAAAATAATTGGTCAGATTTGGATTTATTTGTAAGTCTAATTCCTACAGTTTGATTTAAATTATACGCTCAAAATTTGACTTGTTAGCAGACTTTGAAGAAAATGGTTTCCAAAATCACAAAATTGAAGATGAGCTGACAGTACAGAAAATTTTTTACGTCCTCAACACGTGGCTGATTTCTATTTGCTGAAGGATTGTATAGGAAGGAAATAGTTGCAAACAACTAATATGTAGATATGAAATTCAAAAAAGAAAGGGTTAAAAGGTAAAAAGTCTTCACAGACTCCAGCTTCGGAGGTTCCCTTTCTTTTCCGGCAGTTGCTCTTCTTCATCGCTCCAAATAGAAATAAGTGGCGGGGGTTCATAAATTTGTGGAGCCTTTTTTACAGATTACCCCTCTCGTTTTTTTTCGTTTCACAAACAAATATTAGTTGTTTATAATTACTTCCTTAAAATGTTTGAAAATAAAGCCATAAAGTAGGATAAAAAGATAATTTTTGAACACATAAATCGCAACTTGTATCTTGACAAAATGTTGACGAATAAGGTGTCCAACTCATCACCTTCAATTGGCTTTAGGGAGTTCAGTGGTCCCAGTACAGTGTTATAGAAAACAGTGGGATTGACTTAGTGACTTACAATAGAAATTTTTTGTTTTTTTTTCAATAATTCTCCATTTTCGTAACCTACTCTCCACGCAATCTAATTTGTTGATTCGTGACATGAGTGCTTGACATTAACCTATATCAAATAAGAAAATTCAAAGATGGAATTACCTATGATCTGAAAAATTATCATCTCATAATTGCATGAAATTGTACAATTTTTAGCAGGCCAAATTTAATAAATTACTCGCATAAGTTGGAATATCCAAAAACTGTCTCCGAAAAAAGACGAGTGAGATACATGATTGCCTTAAGAGAGTTTTAAAATTTTAAAAGAACCATAGGTCTCTTATAATCGCATCTTACGAAGTGGTGAATACAATAATTGTTGAACTCAAACTTGACTGCATGACGCATGCTATCTTATCATATCAATGTCCGGATCATTTTGATTATTTTTTAGTTATTCTCGGTGAATAATGCAATTTAAAATAACACAATACAAAGATGAATAAGTTAAAAGACCAAGAGAACAAAATTTATGTCAGCTAAAAAATCAGTATAGTTAATTTTATATTTTTTAACCTTAAACATCATTGAATGAGTGATTGAGAAAATTATAACAATAATTGTATATAAATTTTTTTTTATTCAAGTTGATTACACACGACATATAGAGTGAACAAGTTTCCCCTGACTAGTACCTAAATAAGTAGGTGCATTCAGGGGACTGCTGACATGAGCGTACGTACAATAATAGATACCTAAACATTTGAATCTATTTTGTATTTCTAATTAATTATAACTCTTGTTTTTATCAACATTGTGAAATATAACCTAGAACCTTCTTGTTGAAAGGAGGAATTTTATCAACCTTTCTCTATTCGTTTATGAAATTTTCAAAGGCAATAGGTCTTTTGAACTGGAGCAAGAAACCTTAGGAAGGGGAAAATAATTACATTTAAGTTTTAGGCAGTTTTTAAGTATATACTAATTGGGTAGAAACTACAATTTGATTTTTTTCCAATTCCAAGTCATGTACCAAAGTCCGCTTCCACTAATTTGTGTCAAACTTTGACCAAGTTAGCAAACTTCTAGGACTTGTAAACTAATCAAAATAGGAAAGGTTCAAAACAAGATTAAACCAAAAAAAGCAGTAAAGAAACTGAGTGATCTTAATTTACAACTGATATGTAATTACAAACATGTTAATATTCGGATTTTGATGTTAGCGTGTTCTTAGGATAAAGCGCGTTCCATTTTCTACTTTGTTTGAAGTCCAAATATCAGTTTTCATGGTTGAAGCGAGAGAGAAAAAGAGAAATAATATGTGAAGTTCTTGACAATCATTTATTAGGACAAGTAAAAAAGATTAAATCTTTCAATTGTTTTTTCTTTGTTTCCTCCTTAGGACAATCAATGTTTCAATTGTTATTTGTTAAAAATTTCTCCCACTACATAACTCTGATTGTTATGATTTTATATTCTTACAAATTATCATAGGTTGAGGGTCCGTTCATGATAGAAACTTGGACTCATTGAGTGGTGTAATTCTATAAAAATTATGGTTTTACAAAATTGTAGTCAGCAACATTTTTGTATACTTGTAGCATTTTAGAAGCTCCTATCATTTTTTTTAAAATGCCTTGATGAGATTATGTATGTATTCTACAATTCAACTTATTCAGTTCAAATTGACTGGTATTCTACGAAAAATGAAAACAAATGAAAACCTTTACCTAAAGAAATCTTTTAATGTTTTTTAGACTAACTTGTTGTAGTTCAATTGTGTCCAACTTTATTTAAATTCTAGCAAAATCTTAAAGTTAATATTCCACTTTGAGTGGACGAAGGGTAAAATAAAGGTAATCACATCTCCAAAGTAAATGGAGAAATCTTTTTAAGTAACTTAAATAGTATAGAGTTATTAGATAGCTGAATTTTTGTAGTAATTAATCATACATTTATTCTTATCTTGGAAGTTTAAACGATTTATCCATGTGCTGTGCATGTGACGTGCGTATACATATCCGATCTTATCACGCTGTCCTCCAAAAATAATGTTCCGCAGGCTTATCAAACACCAAACGGACAAGAATACGATAGCTTATCCTGTTCCGCTTATAATTTTCCAACCGAAGAAAAGTTTGGTAAGAAGACAAAAAAGGACAAAAGAAAACACACCACTCACATGGCCCTGTCTCTTGAACGTGTACGGTTGGAAGACGACCACGTAAGTTGACGAACACGTGGCGTCATCGGGATGAATCGTTCGGTCTTTGTACTGTGCTAGTCCGTAACTGCCCGAAACTTTCGCCAAAAAGGCGATACTTTCGAAGCCTCACATTCCGGGGGAACTGGAACCCCACCAAGTAACAGCCTATTAACCGTCCGATAGATGGACGGTTTCATCAGACGGTTTAGATCCGTATCTAATTTCAGCACATAAAAATTAGGGTTAATGTAGAGAGGAAATTTTTTTTAATAAAATATAAAATTATAGCTTTCAATTTCCATATCAGGCTTTTTGTGGTGCAATAGCAGAGGTTTTAAGACTCTATTATTGTATTTGAGATGCAAGCCTAGAGGAGTGGTGAATATGGTTGCTATCTTTTTTCGCTAAAAACACAGAATATGCAGCGGAATAGATAAAATAAAAGCAAAGAATAACCAACAAAGGACACACAAGATTTTATTGTGTTTTTATATAACAATCTTACGTCCACTCTTCCTACTCACGGATGGGCTTCCTCACTATACCAAAACTCTCCCGAATCACCATTCGATTTAGTATGCTTACAAAGACTGCATACTGAAATCTATCTAAAACTAGTCATCTAACCTAACTCTCCACAATGAGTAACACCTAAACCTAGCTAGTACCAACCCTCAATTATCGCCGGCTTTAGCACGCCGTAAAAATAAGTTTGAAACAAACAACCAAACACAGTTTAAGGACAGAAAAAGGTAAAATCTTAAAACTTCTTTCGATTAACAAACCATCCTTCGATGAATCAAAGTGAAGCTTGATGAAGAACGATATGGATGATGAAACCAAGGGCAACTCTCCTCATTGAGATGATCCAAATATGATGGGTGTGCCAAGAAAGAGTTAGTTGAGGCTCTAGGCGTTCAAAACAAAAATTCAATCTCCTCCAAACAAACCCTATAATTTCTCGCTTCAAGCTCTCTTTAAAACCCCACAATCCTCTCTCTTAAATTTATCTCTTTCAATTTTATACAGCTTCTAATTAATCAAGAAAGAGATATTCTAATCATAGTGAATGTTAGAGATGTAATGGATCAACGAGCAGCTGTGATTAAATCAACAATTCTAAAATCTGCCATCTTAACCATCAACGAGCCTTCAAGACTATCGATGGGTCCCTAAGCACTAGTACCTGTAAATTATCGATGGGTTGAATTCCTATTTCTAGAAATCTGTAATTTATTCCTATAGACCATCGGTGACATAAACCCCATTGATACGATCCTGACGCCCATCGATGAATCAGTTTTTGTGTTGACTTTCACATTGTTTTGCCCCATACACTTCGTATACATGTTTTCACCTATACCATATCATATTAAACAGTAGCACTAAATGAGCGTTTGTTATTACTCAAACAAGAGCTATTGTACGAACTACGTCCTAACAACACACACATGTTAAGAAGGGGGAGGTTATAATAAAAACATTAAAAATTTTATTTAATCTGCAATTATTGAAGCTACTTCTTAGTCTTGAAGGACAGAAATAGAAAGGTCACAGCAGCACTTAGGAATTATACTAGCTTATAATTCCTGTCACATAGTTTTTTTTAATATATATTTTGAATTGTATATTGGAGATCTAATATAATTCCATTAGAGCCTTCATGTGCAATGCATGTGACCATGCTCAACAAAATCCAAAAGAAGGAAATGGGGGTAAAGTTAAGGAACCAATGACCAGCGCACAACTCTCGCCTTATCACAAAAAAAAAATTTCCTCCAATAAGAGAGATCTTTGAACCTATCACTCACCAAAATAGCTTATGTTATTCGCCTCATATTTTCCAACCGAATAAAAGTTGGGTGAAAGGGTCCATAAAACAAATGCAAAAAACACAAACGCACATGGTCCTGTCTCTTTCACATCAACGGCTACGATCCAACCAGACAAAGGCGTCCAAAAACGTGGCATCATCTTGACTGCTCATCCGCACTTTGTACTTCACTCGTCCGGAAGGACCCGAGGTTTTCACCAAAGGCCGTTACTTTTTGAGGCCTCAGGTTTCTGCTAACTCCGGGCCCACCTCATTAAGGCGCTGGGTCCCACAAAAAAGATTCCGAAGTGGCTGCTCTGTAAGACCCAATTAAACTCTTGAGAGTCTTGAGTGATCAGCACCCAACACTTAATTAATAAACAAATGTGTTGAAAGTTAAGACAGTGGAGTCACACTGCGATAGTGATTTTTTATTTTATAATAAAAGTCATTTTTGGAAAAAACGCACCATAATTCAGTTTTTTTGAACTTCACTCTATTTATATAAAATAATAGTATTTACTTTGTATAGCAGCATTCCCTCGCTCTAGTCCTTGATTTGTTGCGATGATGATAGTAATCTAACATTTTCAGCAGATTTAAATTTTTATATTTTATATAAAATTTTCTACATTTTCTTATAAATCTTATATTTTTACAAAGTTTTTTTAATAAAAATAGACACAGGAAGCACAGCTAAAAAGGAATCCTTAGCACGCAAGGCATCGGTATCTGAGAAACCACTCAACATCCGGAACCAACGCGTACTATTCGTACCCGTATCATCTCCACCGTCCAACCCGAATGTCCTCTCCTCCATCCAACCGTCCAAATAAATCCGCAATTAATGACAAAGAATATCCCTTCTCAAGATCCACAATTTCCCTCTATAAATATCCCCATTAAACCCTCAAATCCCCCCATCTTCCAAAAAAAACCCAAAACCGAAACCCTAATGAGCAAAGAATTAAGAGCCGACTACGAAATCGGAAACGAGATCGGACGCGGCCGCTTCGGGATCGTGCGCCGCTGCTTCGCCTCCGTCTCCGGCGAACCTTTCGCCGTCAAATCCATCGACAAGTCTGCCCTCACCGACCCCCTCGACCTCGACTGCGTCACCCGCGAGGCCAAGATCACTCAGGTCGCCGCCGTCGGAAACCCTAGCGTCGTCAACATCCACGCCGTTTACGAGGACGAGGAGGCGATCCACCTCGTCCTCGATCTCTGCTCCGGTCCGGATCTCTTCGATCGGATCTCCGCCTCCGCTCCGATGCCGGAGCCGGAGGCGGCAGCGATCATGACGCAGCTGATGGAGGCGATCGCGATCTGTCACCGTCGAGGGATCGCGCATCGGGACGTCAAGCCCGACAACGTTCTGTTCGACGATCAGGATCGGGTGAAGCTGGTGGATTTCGGGTCGGCGGAGGTATTTGGGGACGGGGGGAGGAGCATGAGGGGCATTGTGGGAACTCCGTACTACGTGGCGCCGGAGGTGGTGGCGGGAAGGGAGTACAACGAGAAGGTGGATGTTTGGAGCGCGGGGGTGATGATGTACATGATGCTGAGTGGGATGGTGCCGTTCTACGGGGAGACGGCGGTGGAGATCTTTGAGAAGGTTGTCAGGGGGAATGTTAGGTTTCCGACGGCGCTTTTCAGGGATGTGTCGCCGGCGGCGAAGGATCTGATGAGGAGGATGCTCAGCAAGGATGTCGATCGCCGGTTCTCGGCCGAGCAAGTCTTGAGTAAGTCTATTTTATTGATTTCTTTAGAAAAAGATTTAATTTATTTAAGAAATGGAGGTTTATTTGACAGAGTCTTGTGATTTTCTTTTGTTTCTTTGGTTATTTAGATACTTATTACTGGTTTGTTTTTGCCATCACTTTATTCATTGTACAAAGATCTGAAAAGTTATAAGAAGATTCCTTTTTTTCCCAGAAAATTCATTTTGTTTTATGGAGGAGTCAAACGCTGGGATTTTATCTAAAACCGCATAAATGTCGAGTTTTAGAGATTTTCCCCTGAATAATAAATTTTTTTTTTGGGTGTAAAAAGAGAGCAATATCAGGGAAAAGTTGTTGTTTCAATTTCTGATAATATTTAATTGATGATATTTCAGTGCATCCGTGGATTACAAGCGCAGGAGGAGCGAGATTGGTTGCAGATCAAACCTAACTTTAAGAAGAGTGCGCGGTGTTTCTAATAATATTTTGTACAAAAAAAAATGTGAATATTAAGCCAGAAAGCTCCAGTTAATAAAAAAATATGTGAATATTAAGGCGGAAAGCTCTAGTTAATAAAAAAAGGGCTTTTTTTGTAATGAATAGAGGCCTTCTGGGTTCAATTCCATGGGGAGAGATGGTATCATGGAATCCCTGGAATCAAGGGGGTAGAGAGAGAGAGAGAGAGAGCCCTTCTTCTAGTAGACTAGAGAGAGTTTGAAGGGGTTTTTGGGCTTGTTTTTCTTCTTCTTCTTCTTATTGCTATGAGAGTTTTCTTGTAAAGAATCAAGTGAATAAATAAAAGTTGACTCTTTCGAGTCTTTATCCCTCTTCAATCTTTTATTAAGACTTCAATTTTTAAGAAATTCTAACATTGACGGAGATATGTATAAACTTGCTCTTTTCCCCTCTTTCGTTTCTTTTAAAGGAAAGATTTCCCCCCCTCTCTTCTTGTATACATATTACCGCAACACAATGCAGTTTATTTTAATTACCTCTCCATATTTTGGCGTGGTCTACCTTTGAAGAAGCATATCCTATGGGTTTATGCCAACAGAGTCCTCCTTCTGCTCAAAAGTTTTAGAGAGACTTTTGTCTTTTGCTGCAATTTATGAAGGATTTCAAATTAAATCCCTTCCTAATTGAAATTCAATGACATTTTTTGCCAAATTGAAGATTCGTCTCGCTAAAATTATTCTGGATGACCTGTAACCTCACTCGCCTTTGGTTTACTTTACTTGTTTTTTGCTCAAGTCGATTGCGCTTGTGTACCAATCTTAGGTTTGTAATTTTGGATTTGCACATGGTAGGACCAAAATCCAAACTAATCCCTCCATTTATATATCTATTTATCTATATATATATATATTATTTTCTCTTCCTCATGGCTCGTCCCCACTCAAACCAACCGTTGTATCTTCTAGCATTATTATATAGCATTATCCAGAGAATCTAAATCCACCTCATATTTCATCCAAACTAATCCCTCCATTTATATATCTATTTGATCTGTCAGGGAGAAAGGAACTACCAAAAGATGTAGTATTTCCTGATATTTATTTTACTTATTTGCGACTAATTATCTGAAGCATATCTCATAAATCCGTATGAATGGAATCTGAAACCTCACTTTTTAAAAGAGTGTTTATCGGTATAATAAACACTCTTTTCTTTCCTTTCCTGTCCTTATCTTACCTTAGAACTGTTTATAAAATTTTGTTTATAAAATTTTGGAGTATTATAAAGATTAGACAATGGATTACTACCGACTATTTGTTCTTCTAATCAACTAACAACACATGCTGGTTGTACGTATTAGAATCAGCTGGCACGTCACTAGCATTATGATAAGCTCAGTACTCCTATTAACTTTTTAGAGAGGGAGAGAGAGAGAGCACATGGGCTCATGGGCCCCCATAGAACAACAGACCCGCTCCATGATGAAGGCTTTTAATATCGTGCACGAATTGCCATAATGCTGAAGAAGATCCTGTGCTGTCTATCTGTGTAGGTCCTTCTGTGGGAACTCATCACTTCCCCAAAGACCTCGGAGAAGATTCTGCACTCTCTGCGTACAATGAAAAGATTAGAATGGTATTCTATTTGATGGCATATTCTTGGTTTATGCTTGGGTTTCTTAATTACAAAGCTTTATCTTTTACTTAAAGTTGCGTTTTATTCTTCTGTGTGAAAAACATTTTTTCAAATGCTTTTTTCAAGTCAATAAGACTTATCTCAGATGCTACAAACTATAATTCCATTGGCCCAATATTCTTAAGTTCAATATTTATTCCCAAAAACAAGAGGGGTGCATTTGGTGTGTTGGGGATTTTAGGGATTTTGTTTCCGGAAAACAATCTTTTATGTTTCAAAGCGGTCGTTGAT
>JBAKGM010000200.1:764000-790569 GCA_037177215.1 Asparagus racemosus | reverse complement strand
TTCCATCAACGTGGGAGTTATTTTAACAACCTCAACTAACTGACCAATAGGAAATTAGCATTAATATTATTAAACTTCAATTAAGCATACATAATTAAATACGTGGGCCACTAAAAGATAACTGAATAGTGGGAAGTTATCTAACACTAAAAACTGTGGATCAAAACAGCTAAACAGAAAAATAAAATGCAAAGAACTTTTCAGTTTGAATCAAAGAATTGTCTTCGCTCACCAAAAATATAGCCTGCAGGTTTAGTGTTACTTTGTTCTGACGAGTACCTGTATAAGGAGTTCAGTTGAAATCACTAGCGAAGGAGTAAGCGTTCACTTTGATTGCAGAAAGCTGGATGAAGAATGCCGCCTGCAATGTATTTACATGCATTGTACCTGTCAAAGGAAGCCTGACAATATCAGCAAGTCAATCTAATTAAATCTTCCTTCACCACAATCAAAGAAATAAATGTTTGAATTGAGCAAAATCAATCCTTTGTATACAGATGAATAATCTGAGGGTCTGTTCCTGTGAATTAAAACATAGCTCGAAGCACAATACAAGGAGAAATAAGAAATTGCAGGGAGAACATGTAAATTGCCGATAAAAGAACAAGAAAGATTGAGTTCAGTGTACCTGCAAGCAGGAGAGAATGCATAGAATTTCCCCAAAAAGCTCAGGTTGCATCTTCAAGAGCAGCATCTCTCACCAAAAAACTAGCTTGCAAAATGTCAGTCTTTCTCACAGAAAAGCAAAGCGGCAGAATGACAGTCAAATCTCACCACTTTGACTAAACAGCCTAATTGTGTATTCCAGTATCAAGAGCTTCCTGATGCAAAATCGACTATTGAGAGTAGGAGATGGTTCAAATTCGAAACCAATAGTCAATACCTTTGCATCTTTTGTTAGTTAAGCATGATAGGTCAACTGAACCTTCATAGATAGCAACAGATTGCATCATCTCTCTCCACAAAACTGCCACTAGTAAAAGAAATTCAACATAATATTATCCAGGTGATATTGCATTTGAACAAAATTAGCTAATGCACTAGAATAGAATAACAATTAATATATAAATGGGCACTCTTTGGATCACATGCACTACTGCTTTGAACTTGAGGAGCTCCTAGTTCATATCAGACGAATGGTTTCCCTCGATGCAATTGGATCAGTGTTTTACAGATTCCCCTAATGTATTTTGGTTTTTTAGGAGGCCTTCGTGTTTAGGTTAGCATAGTTTTGTCTTTTGTGCGCTGTGTATGGTTTGAGTTCTGTACTCAAATCATTTTATTGGCACTCTTGGTTATGTATGAGTTGTACACTCCAAGAGGGGTATTTTATTGTACTCAGCTTACACACACACACACACACACATATATATATATGTTATGATGGTTTCCAGTTAAAAAAATTTTAATATATACGTGGTGATTTATGAAGTAGTTATATAGCTGCAGAAAATAATGCAAAGAAGGCTAATCCTTCTATCTATAGGATGCAAATGGATAGGATATGGCATCTATTAAATACAGTATGAATACAAATGTAGTTCGATAGGGATGATTTTATGTACATCCACCAAAACTGATACTGATATGGATATTTAATATCCATATCCGTACCCATTCAGACATGGACGTGGACATCCCCAAATATATTCCATTTGCATCCTAGCATATTTCACGCTAATAGGTAGGACGGTTAATAAAAAAATGAACGCAACGCTTCTTGGTAGGGTTTTGAAAAATCTTATGATACCAATATGTAACAGTCATATTTTGTAGAACTTTGAGCATAATGATGTATAACCCCAATAAATCGTCTCTGTTGTTCAATCCGATGCTGGTCAATACTAGATTGATATTAGTGCATAACACACAAATATACAACGAAATTTAAAAATTAGCATAAAATAAAAAAAGAATAAATTCCACCATTATACATCACTAAATAAAGCTATTTAAAATAAAATCATAATTTAAAAAAAAGATAAATAACATATTGTAACCATAAAACTTGGTAAATATACGTACATATCCAAGACAAATAAAAATTAATAAGTTAATAAATTACAAAAGTAATTTTTAAATTTAAAAAAACTTGTCGTATTCACATATAAGAAAAAGACATAAATTATGCAGGACAAAATAGATATGAAGAAGAATGATGAATGTAAACAAATCACATCCATAATATGCAATCCTGTAACTTAGGTTACAGAAAAAAATCCTAAAAAAGGAATCTATATGCATGCACTGAATAAATAACTCTTGAAAAACAACCAGTATCAATTGCAATTAAAGCTACATTATAATGCAAACAACTATGAATTCAAAACAGAGATTGCAGAATAGATGTGAAACACACTCCTCATAATCATTATATTCAAAAGGGAATGTAAGTTTGAATCTAAGAAGACTGTGAGAATTTATACATGTGAAGACAAGAATTGATTAGTGTTCTGGAATTAGGAGGTCGGCTAGGGTATCACAGGCGGACAAAAGAAATAGGACAGCATCAAGGCACCAACAATAACAGCAGGACAGCAGTGCAGCCACTATAACTGCTCTCAACGCTAGTACCGAGGTAACATACCTAATACACATTATTGGCCTCAAAGTAACGTTATTAATACATTAATGACAAAAGAAACACTTACCTACACTGAAGAAGGCCAAAAAAGGAGAGCAAGCCACAATATATGTAGTAATTTATCTATCCATAGAAACGGGAGTTGCATAAACTGCACTACAAGCAACAAGGATGATCAATTAGAAATTTGTGAGGAGCCGATACAAGTAGTTAATGAGGTGTTGGCCACGAGATAACATTAGCTAGTAGACCTGGATGCTTTCTTCTACACTTAGCAGGGAAATATATAAACTGCTACAAAGACGAGAAAATGAAGGTTATTACTCTGTAAAAGTAGATTCAAGAGTAAAAAATTGGAAGTAAGAATTCAAAATTGATAAGTTTATAAACAAAATTAACGTTAGAGGAATAGTCAGTAGATTATCCTAGAGCACTGCCATGAAAAAAGCAAAATAATTCCCAACGCTGGTGTGATATTTGAAACAAGGAAGTTTGATGCCACCAAACAATGATGACATGACATAATGAAGAGAGAAGAAGGGCGAAGAAAGGGCACAATAAGAGCATTGGTCCCGTAAGCTACCCAGACTCTCCCTAATCACACTAGCTACTTGAGGAGAGATTAAACTTTCCATATTATGTGCATGCAGGGAATCAAACTTGCACAAGAGCAAATGACTCACAATAACACGACTTCACTATACATAAAATGCCCGTTTGTTTGTGCCCATGTGCATTGTTGGATTTTGGATGCATGCATTAAGGGGAGATTTAGACACCAACTTCCTTACAGCTTTGTATGTGATGCAAATACTATCATGATGGTACTTTTTCTTAGTCTAGACAATTAATGTTCATACTTGAATCGTAATTATAATAAACTTGTTAGTTCCCAATATGGCAATATATAGGATCTGAGTAGAAAGAAATACCTCCAAACATAACTAATAGAGCAATTTCTAGAAATGATATTTGAACAATAGTTCATACAGCATTTTATATCAACCTTTGTTGCTATAATTAGGCCACTCTGTGCTTACGAGTCCATATTGGGCAATTATCTATATTTACGTATTGCTGGAAGCTGGATAAATCAGTTAGCCATTCTAATATTTCTAGGGATATATGGGCCTAAACCTTTTCTTCTTCTATTTTCCTAAAAGTATATTTTCAATTTAATTACCCTAATATTCATCCAAAACATTTACATGAAGCAAACACAACACTCCCCCTTGTGTGGCCTTTGGCCAACACAAAGAGGCCTCCGGTGTAAACATGACTCCACTTGGAAAGGCAAAATAAACGGGGGTTAATACATACACGCTAAGTTGCAAATGATGAATTTTGAACTCGGGAACTTCTGAAAGGACCTTGTGGTCCTCCAATGCCATGTCAGATAAACACTTATGTCCAAAATCTTAAACCAATGGCTTTTAAACGAGAATATACACCAACCGAACTTTGTAGTTGATACCCAATTGTGCAAACCAATAAATGAAATCAAGACCTAACTATTATATTTACTACTTAACAAGCTTCATAATCATAATGGTGACACAAAATATGTCAGCATAATAATGAAACTTAAATTGAACACTTCAGATGGAATTCATAAATAACGTACAGAAAAATAAACGCTGAAAGTTCTATTCAATAGTGCTATGCATGATGAAATCAGGTATCCTATACAAGACTGAACTAGTAGGACATTGCAAAGACTCAAAAAATCTTCATTAAACAGAAATTTGATAAGCCTTCAACCTATCTTTAACCAATATGTTGTAATCTTGTATGAAAAGCTTATGGTAAACAAAGAATGGTTAATTTAACCGGAAATATCAACACAGAGAATAGCAAGGTTAATTCTCAATAGTTGGTACAGTATGCCGGGGACATCTTAAGGGACAAAAATCCTAGATTATGTTTTCTTTCCTTTGTCTATGTTGAATATTATGAAACAAAATCTCAAACTGTCAACAATCACTGAGGAAAGCACTTTCATTGTTCAATTATAAATGCATTCCTAACTCAAATTAAATATGAATGCTATTTCTTGCCTATACTTAATTTCTAGCTTGAACATATATATAATATGTCTAACATAATAATAAATTTTAAGATAAGATGAAAGGTGAATATGACATGCATCTACGATGTACCAATGTACTTAGCGAGAATATTAGTGAGGCTCCATCATTGAGGTATTCACCTGTCACAGCCGTTGAAATAACATAAAGGATAAGAAAAGGGAGTATGGAAGATAAATATAACCTAAACCTTTATGTCCCTCAGTCAATTTCTGCAGAATGATCCATTACGGAATGTTTTGAAACATAGAAGATGCATAAGGTAATCCAATAAGCTAAAGGAACTCATATTCTGGCAGAAATAGTTCACGGCTCAAAGAAAGTCCGGATGGTTTTCACATTATGAAGTATAAAATAACAGGAATGGTCAAAGAAGTCGAGAACGATGGTCCTTTTCAGGATGAAGATTTTGAGAGCCGTCGCTTGTAGCGCTTTAAAACTGGTGCTAAGTTCTTTTTCCCTTGAGGGAAAGCAACTTTTGCTGCTCCAGTACCTGCTTGGCCTTTGCGTCCAGAGATTGAAATTTCAACACCCTTTATCAGCTCAAGGATAAAGTCCCTGGAAGTGAACTGAACAGTACGAGGGCTCTCTTTGGTATTTTGGATTGCTTCCGGAAGATGAAGACACTTGCAACAAAAAATTGGCTGTCTGGGCTTGCAAAAGGCTGAATCAAGAATTCCCTGCATTGTACACAAATGTATGAAAACAACTACCAGGACACACACATAGCTACATATGATCCTAAATAATTCTTTATCTCAAATATGATTTATGTGGAAGATCGTGATGCTTTGAGCAGCCATAGCAAACTGGTTTTGGATGATTTGAACTTATAGCACAAAGATGTAAAATAATAGTGTCTGACATGGCTGGAAACTTGATGGGTTTACATGGTATGAGAAACCCGTTAGGTTTGAGTATGCCAGCCTAAGGATTAAACTATCATAAGAAATCACATATTCAAAAGATAAAAAAAAGGGAAAAGGAGGAAAGAAAGGAAGCTCTAAATATCAATGATTCTACAGTCTGTAAATAACACCGCATTCTGAATACGACAAAAAATGTTAGATGAATTAGACTATGACAACAAATCAGTTTTAAGATTTAACTCAAGGCACCTGTGCATTCAATCAGTTTATGTTATAGTATCAGAATTTCTCAATGTGGAGGTAAAGAAATAGAGACCCCACTGGTCTTACAGTGTATTAATTTCTCCACGCTAAGAGATAGATATCCAGTTTAAACTGTTAAACTTTATGTTTTTGCATTGTAGAACACTTCAAGCTTTTTTCTTTCCTTTGCTACAAGGATATTCATGCCTCTTAGAGCACCTACCTAATCTAGTTCCAATTCTGCCTGTCCAGTAAATGCCGTGAAATGGTACAAACCAATCAACTATTTTCTATAACTAAAAAGTTCAGGGACTAGTCATGAAAATCAAAGCATTGAGTCACAAAACTAGTTGCACTAGACATTCAATATGTCAATATAAGATATACATCAAGAGAGTGACCCAAAAAAAGAGAGAGAGAAGTTTGAGATCTTTACCTGCAGGCGGTTAAGGACGTATGTGTATTTTCCCCACACCTCAGGTCGGCTCTCAACAAGTAGCAAGTCCAAGATCCGATGAACACACCAGACACCAAAGCTCAGAACTAGGCGAGCTTGCAAGATGCAGCCTTCCCCGCAGTAAGGTATAACAGGCAGAGAAATAGTCTTACCACCCTCCTCACTCCTTGGATTTTCCTGCAAAAGGTCATCTTTGCCTAAAAGTTTCTCTGCCACAGCGAAGTAATTTATCAGTTCTTCATCACATCCATCATTCTGGCCAAATAGCCAACCTGATCCCTCCAGTTTCATCAGCTTCCTTATACAAAATCTAAGAGACTGAATCAAAAGGCGGTCTGTCTCTCTAAAAGAAAGAAACTCTTTGGGAATATCATTTTCACTACTTATACCCCGGCCCCCCCAAGTCAATGTTATACTGGATTGAGGAGGAGTCTGTTCTGGGAGCTTAGTCCTGAGATCCTTGTGACCAAGGATTGGTTCAGATACTGAACAATCTACCTCAGTTCTGAAGGCAAGATTCAGATGTTGCAAGTTTACATCTGCAGATGAATCACCACATTGCTCGTATCTTTGAACAAAAAGAGTATTGTAATGCATTGTGTTGTCATATAAGGAGTTGGTTCCACTGGAAAACGGTGGTATCATGTAGTGTAAACCACTATATAATGGACCGAATCCACTTGGAACTAGGGTATAGGTTACCTGATTCTCAGTTGGCTTGTGATATTGTGATTGAAATGTAGGTAACCAAGATGGACTTCCTATTTCCACCAAATAAGGTAATTCAGTACTTGGAGCAGTGAGTGATAATATAGGTCCACCGTAGTAGACTGTAGGGTTTGCTACCAATGGAAGCTTTTCAGCGGCTAAAGAAAACTTTTGGGCTGGTGATTCTGCAATACCTGCTGGCATCTTTAAATCAGAAGATGAATCAAGTGCCAAATCTAACAGCAAATGTACTCTTATCAACTTTGCTTCTTCAGTCAGTGCACCATGATAGTCAAAGAAAAGCGCCCAAAACTCCTCAAGGATATCAGCTACCTGCTTCTTAACTGCACGGCCCAGTGCAGTGGTTGCATTCCTTCCACTGCCTTCACTAGCAGCAGACATGCTGTTTAGGCTACCTGAGTCAAGAGGCTCAGATGAACCAATCATATGACTTTCCTCATAGAGCAAACCTGTTCCTACTGTTGTACTCTCTCCCTTAGAATTCATCAACCCGGGGTTTGACAGACAACTTGCATCCACTAATCCACCAGCGCAAATCTCATCCGAAACTGACTGAATTGCTTGCAAGCTAGAAATTTCTTTTGGAGGATGGTCAAGTTCAATTCTTTCTGGTTGACGAATATTAGAGTCCAGGAGTGAATTGTCAGATTGATTCTTCCTAGAGACCACGGAAGTATCTAGGATTTTGGGGATCATCCTGGCTACAGATTCTTGTTTCTCAACAGTTTCATCATTTAAATGACGTTCTTCTCTATACTCAGCTTTCTTTGTTTTCTTTCTCTGCAATGCTGAGTTAGAAAGCTGCACACCTTCTTCAGTTCTTTCTGGTTGACGAAGATTAAAGTCCATGAGTGAACTGTCAGATTGATTTTTCATAAAGACCATGGAAGTCTCTAGGATTTTGGGAATCATCCTGGCTACAAACTCTTGTTTTTCAACAGTTTCATCATCTAAATGACTTTCTTCTGTGTACTCAGATATCTTAGTTTTCTTTCTCTGCAATGCCGACGTAGAGAGCTGCATACCTTCTCCAATGCTTGAAGATATTAATTGTGCGACTAGTAGACAGAACACAAAAGATAGGAAAGTACATGCAAGGAGGAACAGAGGATAAAAGAGCATAGCTATTACCCCCATATTTTCCTTGAACTCAACTGTCCTTCCATCACTTCCAAATAATATCACTGGAATGATGACATAGTTGGATGCAAACATTGTGATTATGGATGTAAACATCATCATGCCAGCAATTAGAGCAAATAATGTCACACAATAAGAAACTTTAACCGCACTCATCATCAACCAGGGTGGTCACAACAGAAAGACCAAACAATTGTCGGGAAGCAGGAAGAAAGCGGATTTAAACCTGAACTTGAGAAGAGGAAATTTTGAGAGGACAATGATATAGGTGGGCTGTCAACAACCTGCATGTCGAAAAATGAATAAAATAATGGGTCAATAATCATAGTTTCTTCCTTAAATATGAAAAGGAAAAACATTTCATTATGAGATACAAAATAATCAAATAGTTAGTTTCTTCGTAAGCGCAACAGTCACAGGAAAGCCAAAGCTAAAACGTCTAATAAAAGAACTAAAACTGAAGAGAGGTTTCATTTTCTACCAATGTTCTTCCTAACTCTCTGCTTTAATTGGGATTTTAATGCATACACTTAGTCTTTCATTTAACCAAGCTAGTTCCTCGAAGATCCTAGAATAACAAGTAAATGAGAATCGAGACAGAAAATGAAAAATCTATCTCATGGGCCATGAAGCAAGAAATATTAGCAACACCAAAAAATGCCCTTATACTGTAAGAATCCTTTTTCCTCCATTCAGTTATGTTCAATGGTCATCGCCTCTATTAAAATAATGACCATCGTATCCTTTTTAGCTGTAGCAGTCCATGCTCATGGTCAGCTCTAATCATCATTCAGTTAATCCTATCACTCTTAGTAAGCGGCACATTTATAGCACATAAGTAAAAAAGATGTGTGTGTGTGTGTGTGTGTGTGTGTGTGTGTGTGAAAGAAATTGGGTAGAAAATTGCAGATAACAATTGAATAGCCATGGTGATTCATTAAGGATTGTGACTAGGCTGCCAAAGGAAGTCAAAGGACATTTTTTTACACACAATGAACTCCGCCTAGCTGCAAAATGATTGTTTGATGGGAACATTGTCAGTTTGTCACAATGGAGTAATCGACGAAAAATTCCTAACCCTGAGAAACTCCACTATTGCTTAGAAATCCACTCACCATTTTCACTCTGAATCAGAAAAAGACACTTCTATATGGAGTGTTCAATCTCAAAAGGCAGAGAGCCTGTATAGCTTGCTAATGCAATAAGCTGTGTAAACCAGCACTTTCCATTCTCAGTAAACCTCTTAAAGAACATGTAGAGACTTACTTCCATAAACGGAAATGATAGTATCGCTCATACATCTGCGTAATGTAAAAAGTATTTTGTATTTGGTATGATAATGCATTGAAAAAACATAATCAGAGTATGAATTTACCACCATAAATGTTAAAATGCATCCTTCCTTTCGTTTCTTTTCTATGTAACTAGCTATGAGTACTAACCGACAGGCATAACAAATCAAGTCAAGGTTCAAATATGGTTAAATTAGTTAAAGTATTAACTTTTGAGCACAATGAACAAGCAATGATGATGTAGATGATATAGAGAACTGGCTATCACTTATTTACATAGAATTCTCAACAATATGGCAATTAAACAAAACATATTAGAATTCTCAACTATTTGGCAAATAAATAAAACACTTTATAGTTGTTGGTGCATCCTAATCTAGTTTGGCAATTAAATAAAACACTTTATAGTTGTTGGTGTATCCTATTATCACCTTAGGATAATTATATGATCATGTTTCAAAAAAAAAGTGTGCCCCAAAATGCTCCATACTCGATGGAAACAACAAAATCTTCATCCTAAGTTTTTAGGGTGGACTACATGAATCCTATTCTTCTATTCAGCACTATTTGGGGTCATCTACTCCATAACTATTATCACATCCTTCTTAATTGCTTCCTATCAAGTTCTTTTAGGTCTATCTCCATATCTCTTTGCCCCATTAACTATAATATTATTACTTTTCCTAACTAGTGCACTAAAAGGCCTCCATTGTACAGGATCAAATCATCTCAACTGGTTTCTTCTCATTTTATCCTCAATAGGAACCTCTAATCTCCTCAAAATGCACTCCATTCACATCCTATCTTTTAGTGTATACCCACAAGACCATTATAAAATTATCATTTGTGCTACAACCATTTTTTACGCATGTTTTTATTGCAAACATTCTGATCAATAAAGCATTGAGGTCTTATAGTCTTGTAAAAGTTTCCCTTCAATCTCATAAGTATTCTACAAAAGCACTCCTCCATTTTAATCATCCCGATTTAAATTAGTGTTATACACACAACAATTATTGACTTTCAATTTGGAAATTATGACTTTGCCTAATGAGCCTAAGGTTACCTATAAAGTTGGGACATGTAATGGGGGTTCCGAAGTTCAAAACTAGGCCAAGTCCTTTGCCCAAAACATATAAAAATGACAATTTGTTAATATAACGCCAATATTTTTGCCAAGATTAAATTACTACCCTTTTCAATAAAAATTTACATAACTATAACATATGTAAATGGTAAAAAAATCAATAAGAAAAATGTAACTTTAACAAAATAAGACTAAGAAATTGTAAGGGAAATTATACCTACTATAAACAAAATGCAAAATATTGAAAAAAGAGAGAAATTGACTAGGAAACCATATAGCCTATATGGACCAAAACATAATGTTATAACTAGCAGCTCATAACTGAAATATAAATTGCCTAAAAAGACCCAAAGAGATAATGATAGGACAAATTTAGATGTAAGAAATTGAGATGCGATTATTGCAATAACTAATAAAAAGTAGCGAAAATAAGGTAGGAATGAACAGATCAAAATGAGGAATTCCTGTTTGCAAAGAGAGATCTAGATGTAAGAAATTAAGACAGAAGTGTTGATATCTTTTGTAAAAAGAGAAGGAGGGCATACCTATTTGCTACAATTTGTTGTCCCTTATTGGGGCTTTAAGAGATAGAAATCAAGGAGAAGAAAAAGAGACTCAAAAGGAAATTTAAAGACGAACAAGAAGAAGAAAATAGAAGGGGCGACAGGGAATGAATCTATGGGGCATGTAATTATCTCACTTACTTTTGCTTTAAAGAGGTCAAACCATATTTTCCACAAACAAGAAGTGGGATGAATCATGGGGCATATATTTACTCTTACTTCCGTTTTAAAGAGGTCAAACCATATTTTCCACAAATACGAAATGGACGGTAAATAATAATTATAGAATCTTCAGAAGACAACTGGCAAATGTACAACTATGGAAATTGAATTCAGAAAGGACGAGGTACTCCTCAAATTACCTTTCAACTTTACAAAGCGAATAAATTAAATGATCAAAATACATATATATATACAACATATAGAGTTAGCAATGAGAATGGCTATTGTAACTAAGTTAGTTATGTATTGTGTGATTATTTTGATCGACATCACAAAGAACCCACTGGCACGATCATAAACATGTATATGTATTCAAAATACACTAGCATATATCCATGATACATTTGCACACATAAATGTACATGTTCCGCAAAAGAACAATAACATTCAAAGTGCTATGCTCTCACAACGGTAGATAATTCACACTTACCTACTAGCATAAATAGAAACTTCATTATATTTCAGAAACTCTTTAGATGATGATATAATTGAATTTATAAGAAAAGGACAACATTGCATCTCCTTTCTCCTTTCTATTTCGTTCCTCTTGCTTATCCTTTTCCTATTCATTTACAATTTCTTTCCTTACCATTCAACTTTCACAAAGTGACTCAATAAATGAGTGAATACAAGTAGCATACGCATGCATATGTGTACATGTACATTTGTGTGAGCAATGGGCATGGGTATGTAAATAATTAAATTATGACCATTATGATTGTCGCCATATGTACCAAAAAGCCCCATTAGTGAGACATACTATACGATGATCTAAGTTTGTCAAATGAGTTACTACAGCTTTTACCGTGCTAGTTGACTTTCATGCTGTATCCATGTCTCTGGCCTACTAAATACACTCAAGTAGCACATTGTTCTTTGATTCCGTATCATTCTGAACATATCATTCAAGAGTCATGCATCGACAAATATACTGGACAGTAAATTCATACACTATGATTAACTACAGGAATCGCCATATATTAATTTTAAATCAAGACTCACATCAAGGTGACTGTGTTACAATTTATCTGTTTGAGAATAATCATATTCAAGATTTTAAGGGCCAATGTAGGGTACTACTCTAGATGATAAATTAAGTAATAGGCTCAACCTTAGATATATTCATCAATAGTAAACATGGAACATGTTATTAAATGCATAACTCACAAAAATATAGCATCCACACAACTTTCTAAATTAATTTTTTTAAAGAAATACAGCTTCATAAAGATTTTAGGCATAAAGAATTAGGGAACTTCCCACAGAAACCCCCAAATTCAATTACTACATGAATCTTTAATCAAAATTTAGTTAGACTGTATAATTCTTATCTCATACACAAGTCTGAGTCATGTTATTAGCAAAAGAATCAGAGTCGGATCTTACACATTAAACTGGGCACTAATAATAAGTTAATAATATCTACATGTTCCACATAAAGTTCATGCCTAAAATGATATTGGGCCTAGCCATTGCAGTTCCATTCTAGGTATCTAATGAAAAACTTAGAAGAAAAAAGGATTTTTTTCTTTAATAAACTTAGATAAAGGATATGCTAAAATAAAGTTCGGAGGCGAAATTTCCCGGTACTAGCGGTCAAAATTTCAACAAGAGAGTAAATTGAGACAATTTGAGATGCAATAACTCAACGCTTTCAGCCCTAAAGGGAATAATCTTCAATCTCTTCGAAATGATAAAATACAATTAAATTTAAAATTTTAAAGGAGAGAATAGCATACTGATTTGAACTGAGAAATCCGAAGCTTTTCCATTGTAGATCGCTCAAATAAATTCCGTTGATTTCTCGCAAAATTCAGAAACGAAATGGGGAAGGATTTAGAAATGAGGTGTTTTTTTTTTTAATCGGCGGAGATTAAGATTGGAAAAGGGAACTCAAAGTATGACCTTATTTGACCATCCTACGTGGCTTGTATTCATCCCAAAATTTAACTGTTAGTTGTAATTTATAAATAAATAAATAAATTATAGTTCCTCTAAGAAACGAATCAATTAATTAAATCCTCAAATATAAATATGTGACGCTTGTGGGTAGAGTACAAATTCTATTAGAACGCCTCCCACTTTCTGATTTGAACATATTCACTGCACAATGAGTGTTTTGATAATTGTCCTGACTCATGTGTGGCCGAAATATTCCTACGTAGAGCAATGTTCTGATAGGAACGTTACTCTTGTGGGTAGAATCTTTATGGCATATCATTAGAAGTAAAGAAATTTTATAATTCTCAAATTCAATAAATAGACTTTTTACTCTACTCCCATTGAAAACGGGAAATTTAATTTATAGATATACATATGACAATTTATCTTTAAGAAACACAGCAGTTTTGTTTTCCTGGATAAAATTTTGTAAACTAGAACTCTACCAACCTAGCTCAGTGGTAGAGGGTAAAATTTTATGACCTTTATATAAATCATAAGGAAAAGATGAGTACTGTAATGAAATGCAAAATACTAAAAAATAGAAGCCTGACATAGACTAAAAAATCCATTTGCCTAAAAGATAATGCGTTCATCTTGAAAAGCGAATTACTTGACTAGAAACGCCTAGCTTACACTGGAATGTTTTGATTTGTAGCCAAAAGTTTTTATTTTGTTGTGCATCTCTTTTCTTTTCAAGTACTTGCGTATACACGCTCAGTTGTAAGTTGGGGTTTTGTATCTATTAAGCGCGTAACCTACAAATATAGCTTGTACTGATATACTCTTCAAATTAACTTCATGTCTAGAAGTAGATCTTAAATAAAGTTAAATCAATAATGTTCATGTTTCCCGAATGCCCCCACAATTTCATAAAACAAAACAATCAACACCCTCATGAGAAATTACATAATGACTCCTTTCATAAGAAAAGTGTTGCAGGCTTTTAACTCTTGCTGAGATTTACTGATTTCTCAGTCATGTTAGCCAAACAGACAGTTTATCTTGACTGGCCTATAACTAGGGAATGTTCACTATTTACCTTAAATTTGCAACATAGCGGTAAAAATTTAATAACATATCAAACCAGAATCACACAGAAGAAACTTTTCCATTTTCTAATCACACTGGTCATAGTATTGATGATATTCTCGACTTCCACTAAAAGATTATTATTCCAGAAACCCATCAAAGGCAGGAAAAAGGAAAATCCAGCAAACAAGCCAACAATACATGTCCTCGCATCTATACTTGGATTCTGATTTTATTATTTTTCAGGGTGATATTTTTGAGAGCCTATGCTTGTACCGCTTCAGAACCGATATTATGTTCTCTTTTCCTTTAGGGAAGGCGATATTTGCTGCTGCTGTGCCAGCTCGACCTTTGCGTGCAGATATATAGGTTTCTGCTCCCTTAACTAACTGAAGAACACTGCTCCTGCTTGTGATCTTTAATGTGCCAGAGTTTTCCCTATTATAATAACTGCATGCCTCGAGGCACTTGCAGGGAGACAGGTTATTTCTGGGCTTGCAAAAAACCGGATCAATAATTCCCTGCAATATATACCATGTAAATATTTATGTTGCTAGAAGAAGAATCAAAGTTCTATCAGAACCATCCTGTAAATGGTATAGATCACCCTGTTGCATTCGGGTGTTCTGATTGAATCTGTACTCAAAGAATGTGAAAGAATTTGGAGATTTACCTGAAGACGGTTAAGGACATATGTATATTTCCCCCAGATTTCTGGTCGGCACTCCGTCAGTAACAACTCCAATATTCTACGAATACACCAGACACCAAAGCTCACAACTAAACTAGCTTGCCAAATACAGCCTTTACCGCAATATGATATATTGGGAAGGAAAACAATTAGTTCCTCTTGTTCCTCAAAGGACTCATCCTTGTGTAGAAGACCCTCTGACATGGCCAAATAGTCTATCAGCTCTTCATCAAGTCCGCCATTCTGACTAAATAACCAGCCTGAGCTATTCAGTCTCAAGAGCTTTCTAATGCAAAGTCGAAGAGACTGAAGAACAAGCCGCTCTGATTCTCCATATGTCAGGAATTTCTTAGAAGCACCAGATGTGCTGTGTATAATCTTGCCTCCCCAAGTCAAAGTCTCATATGGGCAATATATGTTCTTATCTACCTCAACAAAATTCACAGATGGAACAGAATTATTTTTGGACCAGAACTTCTCATGGCTCAAAATCAAGCAGTTATTGGATTCAGAATCATCTACAACTGCCAAAGAAACTGCTTCATTGGACTTGAGTTTCAATTTACTTTCAGTTTCTAATCCACATGTAGGATGTGGGTCACAATCCAAACCTAACAAGATATCTGCTCTTATGCTCTTTGCTTCTTTGGTGAGCTTCCCATGATAGTCAAATAGAAGTCCCCAGAACTCATCTAGAATAGCAGCTAGTTGCCGCTTACTTCCACGGCCAAATTCAGAGGTTGCCTCTTTTCCACTGCCAATTATCATGGACTTATTAGATCCGCTATCTTTAGACCCAGAAATATGAGACAAATCTTGAGGCCCAGAAGAACTAATTGGCTGATCATCTTCAGGGGGCACAACTCTTTTGAGTAATAAATTCACTCCGTTAGATTGTATCAAGTAAGAGGTATATGCTGTAGATGGATTAGGGACAGGATCAGATTTATGACAACCCTCCTCAGAATTAATTTTTGTTTCCAGATCTAGAGAGTTCTGATGGATTAATTTTCCAATAGTATTCCGATATCCATTGTCCGAAACCTCAACTGAACCATTTTCTTCTGCAGGCTGTGATTGCTTGGCTTGCACTTTTTGCAACTCCTCAGTAGATATTTTCACATGTGGTTCATTTATTGAAGGTCTTAATGGTGTAAAAAACAGGTATAGAGCGAAGAAAAGCGAAGCCAAGGCAAGAAGAATGACAAAAGAATAGAGGCCTGGGAAATCATTTTCCATATTTAGCCACAGGTCAACAGGTATTCCATTGTTTCCAAATACCAACTCTGTAATGAAAATGACATTTGTCAGTAGCATCCCCGTGAAGCCGACCACATAAAGAAATTCGACAAGAGGAGAGATCCCGAAAGCACCCATTGTTGATCGTGATGATGATAGCTGGAAGAGAGGAATCACAGAAGGTAGCAGGAGAATAGCTGTGATAACTTGACAAAAAACAAGCAGCTGATAAATTCCCTCTGAACCGGCCCCTTGTGTGAAGTATAAAGCTACAGAAACAGCAAAAACTTTGGCGATGATGTGCAACACCCAAACAGGAGGTTTGATAAGGAAGAAATGATAAACAATCACTCGTCCAACACAACCATGGGTTATAGAGGCCACAAGACTCGACAAGAGAAAAAACAGACAAAAGAGGAATGCTGCTGCTGGACTCCTAAAAATCTGGAAGAAGAAAAAACTTGTCAAGCTTGTGACTTATCAGCAAGAATTTATATAACCTGTTGCACACAGTAACATGCAGATGAACAGCATAAAGTGGTGCCTGTTGCCTACTAGTATACTTTCATCTCAAGATGAGAATCATTTTTACAAAATAGATCCATGAACCAGTATAATGGTGAAATGCTTGTTTGTTAAATTTATATGCAACCTAACATCCATAATTGATCTTTTTCTGAAAGATAAAATGTTTTTTTAGCTGATTATATTTTACAGAAAAATTTTGGGACCATAACTTAGTCTAGTTTGAGAAACATAAATATTTAGTTTCAACCGAATTTCTTAGCATAACATGATAGTTCTTTATATCTATTTCCTCTAACCCATTTCCATAATATTGGAAGATAAAAATTACTAATAATGTTATTTCCCCTTGAACCAAATATACAAAATACATAGTCATGAAATTCAAAAATAATAAACCACATTATAAATTAGTATAATATACTCCTAGGTAAGGTCTAACTCCTCCTATTATTTACCGAATAATGAACAGTGTTGACATAGATCAAAATTAAAATAACAATTTTTTTAGTTATACTGTCTTTCTAAAATAAAATTGGTCTAGATAAGGAAGCACATTCATTTAGTTTTAACTCTGGTTACTAGAAACGTGATAGCATATCATACCTAATACAACCAGAAATACCTAAATTATGATCAATAACAATAACAAATTAATGGCCATAACTTTAGAAAGACTTTATTTAAAATATGATTTCTTGTTTAAACTAAACGTAGCTAAAACAAATGCATTAAAAATTCCAAAAATAAGACAAAAAACTATTTTGGGTGATATACTTTTAGTTTAGAATTCATTAAACTGCAGAAACAATGTAACAGTTTAAGATCTCTCCTTTTATAGATCTAGGTGCAACGTGTTAAAGGAAAATTATCGGATTTGATTCATGACTAACCAAGCTTCACATATTTGAGATAGAAGCTACCTCGGGCTAAGAACTGTGACAGAGTTGCTTGTGACACTTATCCATAATGAGTAGAAAATAATTTTAATAGTACAGCGATGAAAAAAAATATAAATACATATCAGAACTTATTCCATGCATTAGCCTTGACAAACTGCACCTTACTTTAAGTAAATTAATGTTGCATCAAAAGTTCTACAGACATGCAAGATATCGTATTCTGACAGGCATGGATACATCACTTTCAGCAAGCATGACATTAGAAATTGGAAGAACAATCAAACCTTATGAATCGTCTTTATATCAGGTACACTAGAGAAAGCATGCACAAAAGTTGCAACATATAAAAATGAAACAAGTAATGCAGTTTGGTTGAACCAGTCCTACCTCCATGAGAACCAGAGATTTCATTACATAAGAAAGTAAGTACAAGAGATTAGACACACATTTATGTTCCATCTAGATTGCTATATGAGCCCTTAACAGAGAATCTTCAATCCTTCGCTTGATCTTTAAAGAAACATAACACTATGTCCATAGAATTCCTCTCTCCAAATACCTACATAAAACTTTAATAGTTGACGGAATCCAAAAAAATCCTCTCTGCAAACACCTTGGATAAAACTTTAATACTTGATGGAAGGCTCCTCATCGTCCTCCTCTTTTCTTGCCACCATGGGAGACTCCTTATGGAAAATGTTTTCCCCAAGATCACTCTAAGAAACTCTAGGTGAGAACACACCCATTTTACAAACCCTTAATCAATAGCCATAAATAAGACTGCAACAATTTAGATTTAATGATAAACTTGGAATTTGGTTTTGGCCTGATTACCAGCCAGATGAGTGATCAGTTGACCGGTTAGTCATCTGACTGAAAAAGAAAAGCAGAATCAACGAGTGAGTAGACTCGAGCCATATTTCAACAAAGAAGGCTACACTTGATATTTGGGTGCAAGTATATTTAATGAAAATCATATGTACCGCAACCCTCTTTAATAGCAGCCAACACGAGCTAAGAAATGAAGGTGCGTCTAGGAGCTTAAGTCAAGAATCAAAAAAGGGGAAAATGTTTATGTAGCTACCTTTTTTCAAATTTATCCTCTTACCCCTCTGCTAATTTTCTTCATTATTTAGTCCTCTTTATTATTTTATCAACTTTTCAGATCTTTATTGAATGACTAGAGGGATCTTTAGATCAATCTGATCATTCTGAAGTAACAAGCCTTAACCTCAAAAGTAGATTTCACATTTAGACTGGTTTGTGCATAAATGTGGGCATGGAAGTATCTTCAAAGGAAAGCATTCCCTTCTCCTCTTACAATATGTGGAAGTTGTAAATAACAACTTCAATTCTACCGTAACTAAAAAAAGTTGTAATCCTACCTATCTATTTATCGATTCATGTGGTCCATCCTATCTTTAGTCTACTTCTATGCATGAATGCTTTTGTCTAAAAAGTGAAAGTCCACCCAAGACAATAATTTAGAGGCAGACCTATGTTTGTTCTTGCAGAACTTCATCCTATGAAACATTTTTCTGATCGTCCCATTGCGGGGAAATAGACTGGGGAAACATTCTCCTATTTTGAGTCACTTGCTTTCCTTTTATGTTCATTATTCTGTCATCGATGCCTCAAAGGGGGTCAGAAACCTAAGAGAATGGATGGTAACGTTTTATGCCGTTATGGCAAAGTAAAAAAATCTTGACACGCATCATAGGACTTGTAACATGCCATATCGGTGATATGAAGGCGGGCTCAGTTTGAGGAAGAGAGATCACTAGGAGTGTTGTTGCTCACCTAGTCAAACTGAAAGTCCAAGGAACCATAGGGTCTAATTCCATTTATTAAGAATCAACAGATGTATTAGAGTGGCGTATTAATTAGTTTCATCGCTTATGGGAAGTTTGTAAAATTGGATATTATTTGTTTCCCTATAATACATGACCATCCACTTTGGCACGAGCCATTTTGCTTCCATTTTATGTATCATCTTTGCTCCTAATTTTTATCATGAGAATTATTGCATTTTGGATGGAACAAGTGTTATGGATGACGAGATGACTGCTTTGCGTCAGAATTAGACATGAAAATCCATTGGGTTACAAAGGCCCGCTTACACTTCACGCTTTGAAGCTTACACCTCGCTTCATCAAAGGGTCAAGCGCTTCGCCTTGTGCTTCCGCTTTTTTAAACATTGGATACAACAACATCTTCCATTTAAACCAATCTTGATATAATGAGTCTTAGTATGGCACAGAAAAGACTTCCTTAACATTATATCTGGAAATTCAAATCCTTAGCTTAAGTTACCTCTAAGTTGATATGATAGTTAAGAAAGGCCGCAAGCCACATGATGGATTTGGGTAATTTATGATAAGCAAAACAGGCATGACCAGGAATAGATGAAGCATATATCTCTCGGCCCTGGAAATCTGATCCACTAAGCTGGGTATAATATTGGTGCATAGATTTGTAATCATGCACAAAAAGAGGTTAATGATAAATGATAATCTATAAAGAAAACTGAGCGCACAAGAGAAGTTTAATGAAAATGCATTAGAAACTATGTTGAACATTCAATACCATGAGATAAAGCAAAAAAAAAAAAAAAATCTGCAAAAAGAGTATGAAAAGTATGCAGCTTGAGTACACTGATTATCATTGTTTCCCTTCTTTTATTACGTGAAATATGGAACAAAAGACAAATTTAGATGAACATCAAAAACCCATTGATAAATGGAATTAACCTGGTTCATCAACAAAAAAGCATCCTGGAAAGTAGGCAGAAAGCCATAACTGTTGAATACAGAAGCTGCTAAGTTCATCATCATAGAGTTCAGCAGGAACATGGAAGCAAATATGGATAAAAAAGTAAAAAGATGGGTCTGAAGCACCACTCTCATACTGGCATCTAACTGTTTCCTTTGTAGCTGCATCAAATTAACCAAATATCAGATATTAAAAAGAAATGATGTGAGATTTATTAAAGAAGTTAGTCCTACTGGCAATATAAGTTATCAGAACAACAAAAATAAGCCATATATGTACATAAAAAAAAATAAAAAACATAATCTCTAGAGGGAGATTTAGACATGGACCCAAGTGTTTGAATAAACAAGGTCAAAATGACTACTAACTCTTTTATTTACTCTTGATCCATTTAACGCATGATGATTCTTATCCAACTGTCTTTTATTTATTAAACAATGTAGAAAGAATGTGTGTATCCCAAACTAAAAACCCCTAGATCAATTATCCAATTTTTAGGGGTGAGGATGAAAGGCAGGTGGTAACTAAGGAATAAAATAGCTCCGAGTCATTTTGAAACTGCTGAAACATCTCTACACATGTTTCAAACAAATGTACACTCCTGGAACATGAGAACTTCTCTGGTGCAAATGCTACAAGTAAATATAACAATATGTAGCTTCCAAAAATGTGACTATGGTATGCCCTTTCTCTTTACAGTAACAGTAGATCCTCTTTTTAACCAACTCTGTCATAACACCATCTGCTACTATTCCTTGCCACAAGCGTTGGAGAATTAGGAGAGAAGAGAGAAAGAGTGTCACTTCTCCCTTGAATCTTATTAATAGTAATGATTCGTGTTTTGCATAGAGAACCTACTCCAATATATATGATATACTGCAGAATAATTGTGTGTGAGTTTGTTGCACGCACACACGTGTGTGTGTGCATGTTGCATAAAAACATGAAAGCTGAAAAGCAAACATTAATAGAATGTGCAAATGAAAGCAATTGCAAATTTCCTTTTCACTGAAGAAGATAAAAAAACAAGCAAGGCATCAGGATCATAAAATACAAGACCAGAAAAAAATAAATATTTCAGGTACCTGTATAATATAAGGTTGAATGTAGAAATTGTGAGGTACTATCTGTGCACCAAGAAGAGCCATTACCGAATGAGCATTCTTCAAATTCACACCTGAGTATGCCTTATGTGGGGAAAATGAAGTTTCCAGCTGAGTAAGGTGCACTCCAAGCACATAAAAGAGTGATGAGAAGATTGCTATGCTAACATGTAGCACCTTCAAATTGTGATATCCCTAAAAAAAATCAAAACAGTACCAACATTACGGATTTACAGTGGGTACACTTTGCCTATGTGCCTATATGTTACATGCTGATAACAATAATTCAGTACTTCTATTTGCATATGTATAAACGGGGGCATTGGATATGAGTTGTCACCTCATTTAGCAAAATAAGCTACCAAAAAAGAGAGTGGTGAGATCCACCTAATTCAATGTGACAAGCAAGGTGGTCCTGACCAACCACCACTATTATATCCTTGATAGCTATTTAGTAAAATGAGTTGTCGCCTAATACACAATTTTTCATGCAATTATTATTATATATAGGGGATATAGGGGAGATTGGATATTAGCTGTCATCTCATTTATCAAAATGTGATGCAAACAGATAGAAGTAATAAGGTCATATTACTCCGATGTGACTAGGAAATGGGCCTTGCCACTGGTCCATCTCTTGGCAGCTCATTTAGCATATGTATGCATGCATGCATGTATCTATACACAAGCACATGCATGGACACATGCGCATGCACGTATACACACATATGTACGCATTATACGCGCGCGCATGCGCACAGATAAATGTGCATCTGAACCAATTAAAATATTTATACATTTGCATATAGAAAACAGTATACACATGGTATGTACATAGTTACATATATAAGGACACCTTACCAAGGAGAAGACGAAGACAGGAAGCGCAACAGAAACAATGGATGCTAAAGAGATGCAAGTAAATAAATCCATCTCAAACAACACGTGAAACCCATATGCAACACTTAGAATCTGCAATACCCATGAAATGACTTCAGCATTTGCCAACCCTGATAAATAAAAGGACAAAGTGATCAAGTCCTCCCTTAAAGCATTGGGGAGCTCTCAACTTCCCGCATGAAATAACAATTTGTCTACCCCCCTCCCCCCGCCCCCACTCTAAATATGTGTATGTGCCCAATGTGATCATTTTCTTAGCCCACAATCAAATATTTGATAGATTGATGACGTGGCATTTTTTTTGCATTTCATGTATTTTCCGCAATTCAAAAAATGATTATTCAATTCAAAACAGGGATAAAGTGTAAAAAATTTTGGAGAAAAGTAGTTTGGAAATTTTTATGGGTTGCGGGAAAAGGAGACAAGCTGATAAAAAACCATGAGGAAATGCAACAAAAAAAAACACCATCATGTCATTGAGCTGTTAAATATTTGACTGTGACTCATAAAATGACCACATTGGCACATACACATAGTTTAAGAGGGAAAATAGGTAAATTGATACGTTAGGGGAGAAGTTGAGAGTTCACCAATACCTTAAGAATGAGTTGGTTATTTTTTCCTAAATAGAATAAGAACCTAATTGCTAAGGGTCTGTTCTGGGTGAAAATACGAGGGGCAGATTTTACTTAAATAATTAGATAATGCGTAGCAAATACCTTTGTCACATCTGATGCAATCATCGAAAGCTCAATTGCAGTCCCTAGAAGAACAAAACTCAACCGAGAATAGTGCTCACTGCAAACCTTTTGAAACATAAACAGAGAAAAATTAAAAACAGCTATTATCAGCTACGACAAGAGGATGTACATATAGATATGCATCCAAATGCATGCATGCATGCATACACAGAAACACACATATACAAAGAGAACAAACTAGGTAGCTAACTATGCACTTATTACATCATATTGAGTGACCATAATTTAATGCTAATGCATAAGTAATAGTAGGAAAGAAAGATTAGAGGCTTTGGTATCTTTAATCCATCATTTCTCGGTTCATAGTTCCGAGGATTAAAAAAATTGCATTATAAAATGAGCAATAAAGTATGACGCATATGAGTCTCATTAATCCATTGGAAAATACCCTTGCCGTTATTTATTGAACCCTTTTATTTTGTAGTCCTATTGGGAGGGGGGGGGGGGGGGGCCTTTTCAGTTGAATGGAGCAACTTGTATCAGCAGGGCGTCTTGGTAAAATTGTTGGTTGAAATGCATCAGGAAGTTACTTCAAATCATTAATGTCAAGCAGCAAGGTTTCATGGGCTATATTATTCTTCTGTTCATTTCAAAGGAACCTAGACGGCATGATTTGCTAGAAGGCTTTAAGAAATACATTTAACCACATCGATGAGCAGCTCAGCACGACGATGAGCGGCTGAGCTCCATAAGTAGCAGCTGAGCTCATTGCATATTACATGTGGCAAAAGGGTAACAAAAAGAAAGGGCTCTCATGATACTAGTCCCCTAAATCTTTAATATTTTGATTTTTGAGAAAAGTCCCTCAAATCATTTAATTGCTATTAGATTTCTAATTCTTTTAAGTTGTTCAAGCTCAGATACCCAAATCATTGAAATTGCTATAAGTCCCCAAGTTCTTCTAAGTTGTTTCAAATTAACGCCTCCACTCAAGAGTAGTCAATAGCAAGACATAGAACTACGGGAACCTAATAGAAAGTTCAACGATTGGAGGGACTAACTTCAAAATATCAAAGATTTAAGGGACTAAAATGGTACCTGTGCAAGGTCCTTTCCAGTGACCAGAGAGATGTAACTTGCTAGGCACTGCAACAGAACAGCAGTACAATTATAGAAAAGCAGTAGCAGTAAGCCAAGTCCAAAACATGATCCCCCTTCGATAGCTGCTACCCACTTCCCAAGGTCGACATATTCCATAAATAACAGAAGTGCAACTTGAAAGGCAGAAAACTGAGGTACCAGACTGTCCATCTGGTTAATAATCAAAATGTTAGTTTCAAAGTATTAAAGGCTAGCAAAAAAAATGTAAGTAATGTAATACTTTAACATATTAAGTATATGCCTTGTTTCTGTGCTAATGATCCCAACAACCAGCAGAGCAAGGGGCTTGAAGTCTTCCCCAAAATGTAATACCTCCTGAAAAAAGAAATGGAAATGTGCCTCTTAACAGCTCATTCATCAATATCATGACACGCCAGATTCAAACAGGTTCTTAAAAAAAGAGTATAATCCTCACTAGATGAAAATGCAACAATGAAAACCAATTTACTTTGCAATATGCTCTCTGAGATGTAAACACTGACAAACCCCTTCAATCAAAGCATTAAATTCTGGACTTCTTCTTTCTTTCTAGAAGCTTGAAAATAATCTGAACTAAACATGTCAAAGATTGTGATCTACAATCACAGGGAGGCCAACGAATAAGGGATGTCTTGCCAATATATTTTAACCATCCCTCCTGCTAGTTATACATAATTGCCTAACTAAATATATGTAATCCCAGACTATTAAATATAAATAGATGGAAATGTAGGAAGATTCATAAAAGATTACCCCCTATTACGGTTAAATAGCCTTGAGGGAACAAAGATAACACAGGTTACAATAGCTCACAGAATTAAGCTCACTTCTTACATGTTATTAAGCCAGAAATGTACTATTATTGACCAGGTGGTTAAATATAATGTGGATCATGAGTCAGATAGTAAAAAAATATATATGAATTCAAGAGATTTTTTCAAGCAGAAAACAAACAGCAGAATAAACAACTGAAAGATGGCTAATACTAGAATTTAGTGTCGCATTGAAATTAGGCAAATATGTTTTGACAGGTTGCGGTGGGAAAAAAATGGAAAAGAGAAGGCAATCATTTGAATGCACTTGGTTCTGACATTCAGCCAAATAAGCTGACTAGACAGTAGACATGATGAGGGCAACTCCATATAACTACTTTGCTCGATATCAAGGATTTGTATTCAAACTCATCTATGGCACCTTGCAGTTAGTGAGCTCCAATGTACAAATATGGCTAGGGTCCTCATTGCATTATTGAAATAGTTTGAGGCCATGAACAAATGATGGCATTTCAAAAATTCAAGCCCTGAGCTTGAACAGGATAGGAGACTTCAAATAATAATTCCAGGGTTTTAATAAAAAGCTCAAAGTTTTAAATAATAATCTTAAAATCTAGGTTAATTAATCCAACATTTAACAGATACTAGTTAATCTTAATACATCAAAAACCTCAAGAACAAAGACCCATGTCGACACAATTCAAATTACAAGATAAGCAAGAATAAACCCAACAAAATAATCAGAGAAATGGACAAAAACCCAAGATCAGAAATAGCTTGTACGGATTAAAAAGTACCTTTGCTGGGTTTATCCCACCTCTTGGGTTTTGCTCAGTTTTCCTCTTCCTTCTTCCCCTGTTCCTTTTAATTTGTGCCCAATTCCTGCAGTTTCCGTTTATGGTAACTGAGTATCGCAGTCTCTCTCGCATACTGGTCATTTATTCACCAATTTTCTCTCTCTTTGGACAAGGGGTAGATCCTCCGACGATCTAGCCCCGGGGTTTTATTTCCTTCCTTCTATGGCTCCCTGACTCCCCTCAAATGCCAATTATTTGTTGCTCAGGGGCTTTTGTGAAAAAAAATAGGCGTGGATTCATGCACCGGGAGGTTTTATGGAATAAATGGCTGTTTGCTCTTATTATAAGGAAACTCAATGATGGAACTCAAATGCAAATTTGTGATTTTTTTTTGTGGTGGATGCTTTCGATAATTTCTATTTACTACCCAGATTTTCCGGATGCATTTTCTTTTCCTTTCACCCCTTCTCTTGTTCCAATTTTAAGAATCAATTTTAACTCAAAATCCATAGCTATTAGGTATTGGTTCTATATTTTATTTTAAACTCATCGTTCTTCCTTAATATGATGTGGAACTGTACTTACATATTAATAACCTCAATATACGCCGCCGCCTATGAATACTATATAAGTCACTATCGTACGCAAGCATTATGATAAAACCAGTGATTCCACTAAGCAAGCAATCTTGACGATGGGCACATGATTATCACATTTTAATTACAAATTAATACCCTCATTATCCATTTTATATGAATAAATACCCTGCTAATAACTGTT